>JANHJO010004204.1:13442-34315 GCA_032468235.1 Pseudoxyrhopus heterurus
GAAGGAAGGAAGGAAGGAAGGAAGGAAGGAAGGAAGGAAGGAAGGAAGGAAGGAAGGAAGGAAGGAAGGAAGGAATTATAATCAGAGTGAGGGAGGGTCTCAAAGAAGTCCTGCCTTAGCACTTGGCCACCACAGGTCCCCCCGACATGAGTGATATCGAGCTGGCCATGCCCACCATGGCCATGCCCAACCCTGGCCCTCCGAGGTCAAACACAAACCTGATGCATCCCTCAATGAAATAGTTTGACACCCCTGCTCTAGAACATACTGTAGTCACATTACATAGGATGGCTGAAACTTAATGATTGGGCCAAAGTCATCCAGTGAACTTCCATATTTGAGAATGAATCTTAATTTGGATCTCATTCCCAATCATCTTTTGCAAGGACATGGTTCTCAATTCCTCCATAGCTAGCAAAGGGGAACTTTAATTTTTGGTATAAAATGTAATCTTTCATTGCGTTTCACTCTTTCTGACTGTTGGCAGCTAACAGTTGGCCTATTCACTTGAACTCTTGTAGGTTAAGGAAAACTATATCTCATATGAATTTGATTTTTCCAAAGTCTATTGGAATCCTCGCCTCTCTACTGAACATTTGCGGATTGTCAATCTTTTAAAGCCAGGAGACCTTCTCTTTGATGTCTTTGCAGGGGTGGGGCCTTTTGCAATCCCTGCAGCAAAGAAGAACTGTATGGTGTTTGCAAACGACCTCAACCCTGAATCATGCAAGTGGCTCCAGCACAACTGTAAATTAAATAAAGTGGACAAAAAAGTCAAAGTCTTCAACCTGGATGGCAGGAATTTCTTGAAAGGGCCAGTGAAAGAAGAACTGGACAAGCATCTCTCTTCGAAGGAATGGAAAAATTCTGTACACATCATCATGAACTTGCCAGCCATGGCAGTTGAGTTCCTGGATGTCTTTAGGCATCTCTTGAATGGAGAGCCAGTCAGTACTGAACTTCCAACAGTGCACTGCCACTGTTTTTCCAAACATGATAACCCTATGCAAGACGTTCAAGAAAGAGTTGAAGCTTTACTGGGAACTTCCTTACATGGTCTTTGTTCTCTTAAATGGGTGAGAAATGTGGCACCCAATAAAGAAATGATGTGCATTAGCTTTCAACTTCCAGCTGAGGTGTTATACAAGCCGCTGTCTTCTCTGACAGGTAAATTCAGCAGTGGAAAATATGTGGGTGAATGGAAGCTTAGTAAAAATTTTGCTACATGACTCTTGAGGATATTTCTTGGGTTGAAACCTAAAGAGCACTGTGGGCCTCTTGTCTCAAATTGACCTGGCATATATACTGCACTAACCTATAATCTAGAAAGTCAGCTTGGTTTTGTGTGATTCGTAAAACCAATTGCTATAAATAGTTAATTTGGTTTATTTCTGAATGATAAAGGACAGGCCAAATCCTGTTTTAGTGAAATTGGCAGTTGCTGCCATTGTAAAAAATTCTTGCATGTCAGGATTGGCATTTCAAAAGATACATTGGGGGGTGGGGTACCAAAATTATCCAGTTCCTATGTGGCCCTCTGCTTTCTTTTTCAAGCTCGCTTTCTTATAATTCACTTATTTTCTCCATATCTATTTTAAGGGGTGTTTATTGTACATTGTTAATTCTTATGCATTAGGAATTTGAAAATTTTGAATAATGTTCACCAATTTTGGCATCAGATTTTCTTTTATAACTCTTTTTTTTTCAACCACGTCTTCCTAATCCTATTCCACTTCTGGGCAACTCTTTGCTGTCTGGCTCAGCTTTCTGCCTCTCATCACCTATGCTGATCTACGACCATAAAAAAGATTTGATTTGCCTCTCATGTGCATGAAACCAGATTGCTTTGATCATCACCACTATATGTGTATGTGGGTTTTGATGCTATGAAAATTATTTAGCTAAAACCACACAATAATGCTTAGAGACTGTCTAAGAAGCATACGGTGCTATTAGGTTTGGATGGATGGATGGATGGATGTATATACCTGCCATTCACATCTAATTATCTTAAACTTGTTTGTGCAGATGATCCAGAGGAACCTCCATCTAAACGACTATGCCCAAATAAAAATTACACTGAAGAAAATAAACACACCATCTAGGAGATATGTTGATGATGACTGATTAGAATTTTAATTCCATTTTTCAAGGTGAGGAAAGTAATTTGCATCTGCTGTCTGTGTAACAGCAGTTATTTAATCTGTCTCAGACTTAGTAATTGCATACTTACTAGCTGATTATACGTTGATTGTTTCAGTTCTTTTAAATTCTATTATATATGATTAGGGTCAATTCTCTTATTTAAAGAACATTAAATTTTGTATTTTTCCATAATTTGTAGTAGTTTGTGTTTAAGCTTGTGTCATTATTCATCCACCAATGAGGAAAGTATAAAATTAAATGAACAAGATGAAGTATTTCTCTGCAGTCTTGAAGTACCCATACATAGAGCATTGGATGTCACTGCTCCTGTGAAGTCTCTGTCCAGCCAAAGATCCTGAGCAGCTCCTGAAGAGCTAAGGGAGATGAAGTATAAAACAGTCAAGTATTTAAAGTGTAGTGAAAGTTGCAAATGGTGGTCCCATGAGAGTGGGATGCTGCAAGTGTCATAACTGTGAGCCAGTTTCCAAAAACCTGAATCATGATAATATGACCATTGGACGCTGCAAAGGCTGCAACTTTGAGGACTGTCAGACTCCTTGTTCAGTGCCTTGGAACAGTTGCTGAAAGAATGGTTATTAACCATTTATTCATAATCTGAGTTTTTCACTTTCTTGTTTATAAAAGCAACTGTGTTTATACACACATATCTGACGATTATATGCTCCTGTTTCAGAGGAAGGGAGAATTCAGGATATGAAATAAAAATATTAGTTTGTAAACTAGGTGTATGTTACATCTGGAGAGGCCTCCTTGCATTTTGCTTAATTATACTCAAGTGCATCTTATATTACAGTTTAAAAGACAACCCACCATTTCCTAAATTAATAAAGCAGTTGCTCTGCCGTTTTCAAGAACAGCTGATGTGTAATTTTTTAAGAAAATATAGAATTCGTGAGTTTTGAAGCCTGCTGATGACATACTATTACTCTTGGTTTGTGGAATTCTAAATGTACTTCTGTTCCTGATACTACATAATTACTGAATTCCAATTTGCACATTTCAGCTGGTGTGCTTCAAATACATGAAATAATTTCCCAAATTAAATGTATAGTCTTTAAAACAGTATAATATTCTTGGGTTTTTTTTGTCAATTGATAATCAACATTTCATGTATCATATGGAGTGGACTCTACTCCAGAAAGCTGCTTGTGAAACACCTGTGAATATTCTTCCAATATCGTAAGAGTTTTCATTGAAGGGAGAGGGGGATGTCCTAAAGCAGTGTTTTCTTATCCAGTAAACATTGATCCAGCTATTGGTTTTATTGCAATAAAATAACTACCCAGTAATAGCCTCTGGAAATAGTAACTAATATCCTCAATGGAAAAAAAAATCAGGTGAATTTTGATAGCCTTCCAGAATTAAGTGTTCTATTGGGACCCCTAAATTTCCAAGGTTTGGAGTACATACTTTAGGGCCATGTGGCAATTCAGATTTAAAAGGGAAGAAGTGATTTGGTGTGCATGTTAATATCTGTCAGCATCTGCTTAAATCAAACACATCTTTTCCTGGAATCAAAGAATCTAAAAAAAAGATGCAGCTTCTCTATGAGTATCACAATATTCAAAATCATCTTAGACTCTGGATCATGTATATCCCTATTTATTTTGTAAAACTATCCAAAATTAAACAGGTAGAAAAATATTAGCCTTCTCCGTTCTGAAGAAAAACTGATAGTCACTTCTGTTTTGCAGGCTTCTCACCTTTGCACTATTATATTCTAAAAGGCCCGTTTCTGTTGGAGCTTGTAAAAAAACTGTACACAAAGTTTCAAATAGTTATGACTTCCTTCTTTATGTGTTTTTGGTATTTTTAGAGCCAGATACATAATTGCATATTTACAGAATGACAGTTGTTGCAATCTCCAATGTGGTTCTGATTTCATTGCTCAGAACTCAAGATACTATGGAAGAAAATGTATCTCCAATTCTTGTATCATGCTTCAGGGAAGAAAAATATAATTCATATGCATTAGATACTGATTTAAGAGAAGAAAAGGCTTTTGGCTTGTAGTAGAATTGCACTATATAGGTTTAATGAAAACAGCATTTCAGTGGTTTTGCAAATAAAAACCTGAAAAGACATAGAAACGACAGAAAATAACAACAAAAACATCTGGGGTTATTTTTAAAAAATTTTATTAGCCTGTTTCAGAAACCTTAAATACATGAAACGATTGCTCACATCTTCCATTAACATCCCAGGAGAGTGACATAAAGCATATCCCATTCCCATCCTCAAACCACAGAAAAGAAAAAACACATACACGCCACCACTTTTTCTAAATAAAGTTTCTATTTAGCGAATTTTTAATACTTATATATGGCTGGCTTCACAATGACTTTTGTTTTTTTTAAAAAGGATAGATGACTGCAGTTTAGCCATAGTGCAAAAGGCAACAATTTTCACCTGAGTTTTGCTTGCTCTGCTTTGGTGTCTGTTACCCCCCAGTTAGCCAGGATGCCAAAACAGCCCACTGAAGGCTTCTTGAAGGGCTCGATGACAGGCAAGAGAGGAAGTGTAGCCACCAGCAAGATCCTGTGGGGAAGCAGCTCGGACATGGTTTAGATACCTGGAACAAAGAGCAGCATTGTCTAAGCAAAGAAACATTTCAAGCTCCACGATGGGAATTGGAAGAAAATCCAACTTCTCTGTGTCCCACTGCTGAACACATTTCTATAGACTGAATCATTCTCAAAAGGCTGGAATTGGAGACAGGAAAGACTGAACTCAATTTAGAATCCTTGTTGGATTAAATTTATTTATTTTAAAACCTGACCTTTATGCTCTGGCGAGCATTCAGGATGGCTATAATTCACATAAACTGTATGAATTTGGTGTTTCATCTATGTAGCCCAGAGACTGAATTCTCTATATCAAAACAGCCACGCCACATGCCTCTCTAACATTTCCTGAACATCTACACAATAATGTGCAGTACTACAGTTTTGGTTTGTTCATAATTGTTCCTATCTTGAGTCCAGAAAAGGCCTAATAACTGAAAACCTGCATTTCTGTTTGTGAGCTCCAAGGTACTTCTGAAATGCCAATGAATTCCAAAATTCAGATACTCGCTGCAAAAAAAGCAAGAGGGAGATGGAATGTCAGCTTCAATTTTGGAAATCCCACTGCTACATGCTGGAAGACCAGCGGCCTCAGTCAACCGAATACAGTAGCAGTGGCAAGGTTAGAGTTATGAACTGCCTCTCAGGGTTTCAACTATCCATTATTTCTTTAAAAGTCTAAAAAGACACGTCATGGAAAAATGCTACATTTCATTGAAGAAAAGCAGAGCAGGAAAGATCCAAAATAGGAACTCTGTATAAAAGCATAGCTTAGTCTACAGGGTGGGAAGCAAGAATTTCCAAACTTCCTTTCCCAGAAATCCTCTGGGTCTTTGCTCCCTGGATTCATTCTCCTGCCTTTGGATAGTGGCTCAGTGATTTTGGCTGCCACAATTTTATCTTCCAGGAGGTACCTCACTAATTCTATCACAATGGATCTCACTGGCCTGTAACTTGTGGGTCTTTCTTTGACCTCTTAGATACTGTCTTAAGCCAGCAGAGGCAAAAGATTTTGCATCTTGTCCCTCTTCAGTGAAAATTGCAAGACATGGCTTTGGAACACCACTGATCTTACAATGCAATTCAGTCAGTAGCCTCTGCCCTTGGCACCATTCAGACCTCAAGAAAGCAGTAGAGAGGAAGAACCCAATTAAGCCCTCTGCTATAGTTTATGCTGTGATGGAAAGATTAAACAGATGAGGAGTTACTTAAGGATGGGGTTTTCTTTTTAATATACATTAGGGTTAAAATATCGGAAAGGGAGTAACAAAAGCAGTGGGGGTTATCCTATAAACAAAATTTGTGGCCCATGAAATCTCTACTGTATCAAATGTTTGTCTCTATGAGCATAAAGTACTATCCTGCTTAAGGAGACAGCCAACTGCATTAGCTCTTTAAAAACAATATAGCAAATGAAAACCAGGTTCCATAGTTCCAATGCAAAACTACCAAGATTAAGCTATTTTGATTCAGCCTATCTTGGTTCAATTTGCTTCTGGAACAGTTTAATCATTTCATCTCAAAGTTTCAAACAAAAACCTGGAATCCATACATAGCCTGTTGTACACTATCCTGGGAAATTCTGAGCAGCTATTTGCTGGTTGGAACAAACGTGGGACCACCAGTACAACAACCCAAACAGTTCAGTGTTTTAATTTATAACAGTGCAGAGTTCCCCAAAAAGATGCATAATAAAGCAAGTCAGCTTTTACTGACATAACCTAATGAAGTTCTCATTAGGATAGAGAATTGCAGTTGGGGAGGGAGAAGGTGTTCCCTGTGTGTCTCTGTGTGTGTGTAATTGCTTTAAGATGGATGACACCTGCCCATAGTCCCCCCCCCATTTCCAGGGAATTATACACTCATTCTTACCCTATGAGTTCTGATTTTAAGAGCTAAGTATTCTATATACTTAATTTTTTCCCTTCACAACTTGTTTTGCTAAGGAGATGAGATACAGCTAAGTTCCAAAGAATAAACATATCCTAATTCAAATTTCCTAATTCAAATTAAGCATCTTAATTTTCATATCACCCGACTAATAGTAAACGGGGTCTGATTAATTTATTAGAGTACACAACCACTTCTGTTCTCACAACTTTTTCCCAGATATCCCAAAGATGTCCTGTCTTGAGATGTAGCTCTCTGGGTAGCACCTTGATTTAAATCAATGATAAATATTCTACTGGACCAACACTTTCACCCTTACCTCCTAGTTTGTATTTGTCAATCTGGCACAGATGTTGGGATAATAGATATTCTGATCCACCAGAAGGAAACATTTAACATTAAATTATTAAGGTTATTAATTTTGATGTTAACATTATTGCTAATACTGCTGTACAATATAATAGCAGGGTTTTCCAGGGCTTCAGACTCAGTTCCCGAAAGGTGCTTCAGAATGTGAAAGGACATTGCTGTATCATCTGTAACTGTTGTTCTTTATGATAACTGAGTCATACTTGAAACTTTTTTCCCTAAATACACTTAAATTGTAACAATTAGTGTGCTGCAAAGCCCATCCTTTCCAATCTTCATTTTACTCTAAAAGATGCAAATAAGGTCAGTTCACTAGTAAGTAACAAATTTGGAAAACATATCCTAAATCAATAACCAAGACCAAACAGAGAATAAATGAAAATACAAAGGACTTCATCCGAATGAACATATACAAGGAAATAATGTGTAATGGGAAATAACAACCCTGCATAATTACAATATTGTATGCTCTTTTATATATCGGAATGCAGTACTACAAAAGGCAGGTGAAAAATGACTGAAAGTACATTTGTGTTAAAACACGCACCATGGAGATTTTGGGGGGGGAGATGTGGTGAACTAGCACATCTTCAAATGAGTGGAGGCAGTAGCAGCAGTGAAGCGCAAATAACCCACAAATAGATTGGTGCTGCAGAATCTCTCTGAATAAGGGCAGGAGAGCAGATTACCCAAATGTGCTCCAGAAGGCACAACAAAGGTCTGGAGGTTTGAGTGCCCGGAGATAAAGTACCCCATGTTCCCAACCATTGTGGAGTTTAAAGCAGAGGTCTCCAACCTTGGCAACTTTAAGGCTTGTGGACTTCAACTTCCAAAATTCCTCAGCCAGCACTGGCTAAGGAATTCTGGGAATTGAAGTCCACAAGTCTTAAAGTTGCCAACGTTGGAGACCCCTGTTTTAAAGGACACTGGTTTTGCTAACCTTACTTTGCAATCACTCTTGGATATTACCAAAAAAAAATCCCAATATTTTCCATAAAAATATTATTTAAAAACTATTAGCAGTATGGAAATTGATGCATCTTAAAAATAAACAATTCACATTTGCCCAAAAGTCCATATTGGTACTGATTTCATATTACTTCATGTTATAAACTGAAGGCCGATTTCTTATTTCGTTTGAGAATATTATTTTCAAAGCCTTCAAAACAACATCTCATCATTCAGATAACAGTCAATAATTGGGGAATCCAATTTTTCCTATCAATAACCAGTTCTAGAGTGGCATAAAGTGCAAAATGTGATCTAAAGATTTAGAAGAAGATGCCAAGAGCATGATCATTCTTTGGGATTTCTTTTTTAAAGAGTCTACGTCCTCAAACTCCACAATGGAAATTTTGGACACTTTTATATCAAATCCATATCTGAGGTATTTCAATCTTTTTGTCATCACCTTTCTGAATTAGATTTCTGAGGTTGCTGGAAGAAATCCCTTATCTTTTCATATATGCTATTTTACTGCTGCATCAGTGGCTGGGATGGAATAAGGTGACTTTTATCATTTGAAGGAAACTGGGCACACTTGTTGGCCAATTAAGAACATTGAAATGTGTAGCTAAGTAAATTTTTGAAGACCAATACCCCTTGAAAGAAGGAAGGCAGTCTGCTCTCCCCCCGTAGATACTGCTGATGGTGAGAGCAGAACAAACCTTCTGGTTTGGAAAACCATATCACAGAAAGACGATTGCTATGAGTTTTCATCAGAGCAAAATAGTAAGGCAGACTCCACTTTCAGCTTTGTACAAACAAGTCTTTTGGTGACCTTTTAGCCCAGTAAAAATCCTATGATACTCTGGCCTAGAGGGATTTCATCAATACCGTTTTGTTAAAGACAAGCAGGCCAGTAAAGATAGGAGGTTTAAGGTGACAAAAACATTGCAAGGTTTACCATTCTGTTATTTTAGCAAATAATAATTAAACTTATATAAAAATACCAATGATGTCCTTTAATTCAAATTGATCAGATACCTCTGCTTCCACAAGTCATTGTGGGATAAAGCAAAAGAAGAAAAACTAGTGCTTCTATAGTATATAGAGAATTTGCTATGGCATGAGTACCAACTAAGCTTTTTTTCTTTCTTTTTTAACTCACAGAAAAGCATAGAAATATTCAGGTTATCACCAGCAAAAATCAGGTTTAAAAAAAGAGATTCCAACTCAACTGTACTAATTATGATCTTATCCATTCTAAAATTATTTGATTATTAGCAGACACATTTTGGTTAGAATAAAATTGGTCACTATAAATAGGAAATAGTGTGAACTTTCTTTCATAAGTCATCTTAGTGGAATTATTGGGCTTTAAATCTCCCTCTGAAGCCTACAAAAGTGCACAAACAAGACTGGCCATTATCTCAAACCCAAAATTAAAAAGTGCACCCCCAATCAAAAACATTTGCTTTATAAGGTCATCAATTTAAACTTAAACTCTATAGTACTTTAATCAATTATACAAATACTCCTATTACATTTTGAGAATTTAATGAGTTTTGGAATTTTATTTATTTTATTAAAATTTATATACCGCCCTCTCCCAAAGGGACTCAGGGCGGTGTACAATAAAACCATATAAAAAAACAATACATAAGACAAAAGATTAAAAACACATTCACGCATTTCAATGACACATGGTTATTGAAATAGAATGCAACTTCTAGAAAAAAGCATTGTTTTTTACAATTAAACTAACTATAGCTTTTTTAAAAATGGTTACCTTTAGTAGTGTCTGTTTTAAGGGCAGGCAATGCTTATTCAGTTGTAATGCAACTATGAGAAACTTATTCAGATTCTCAGGGTAATTGGTCACCATATGTTCTCCATTTTCATTTCTGTACTACATGACCAAACAAGATGGCAAGGCAGTTTTTCACAAGAATGCAGATAATGGCCTAAGTCTTCCTCCTATCCAGTCCTAACTTGTGGTTCTTATTATGTAGATGGACCAGTTGCAATCCATCTGTAAGCATTTGGCACACAGATGTCTCTTCTCCAATCTGCTCTCCAGATGTCTTATGGGTAGCATGGGAAAGCTAAGATTCGTTCATCACTTGTTTGATATGAAAGTTATTCATCTATTAGATAACTTATTTCCTTCAAGAATACAATTTGGAAGGAATGGAATTACAACTGTAAGACATTTATGTTTTAAGAAAGAAAGAAAAAATTTAAATATTGCTAAATTCTTAAATGTAGTCTTCCAGGCTCAAGGTTGACTCAGCCTTCCATCCTTCCGAGGTGGGTAAAATGAGGACCCAGATTGTTGGGGGCAATAGGCTGACTCTGTAAACGGCTTAGAGAAGGCCATAAAGCACTGTGAAGCGGTATATAAGTTGGTATATGCTATTGCTATTGCTTCCTGCTTCTTTTTCCCATGTTAATTTACAAGGAGTTCTCTTTCCCAGAACTCCACAACAATGACTTAAGAAAGATACACAACACTTTTAATTAAGTCAAGTATAGACTTAATTCTGGAACTTAATAACCAAACTGGCAAGAAATTTTAAAAATGGTTCCAAACAGGACTTGGGTTTGTGCTTTGCCATATTACAACAGAAGTGAATTCTGCATATATTGTTACTACTGATGGTTTACACTCTTCCAGATGTGTTGGACTACAGCTTCCTTGGTTATGCTGTGTGACTATTATGGTAGGAATCAGATTTGAGAATGATTTTTGATGATCTCATAAAACATGTATCAATTCATATTATAGTTTACACAATATTTTACATGATATCCCAAGCTGAAAGATTTGTTTTTGGTTGCAAGGCACTTTTTCCACAAAGTTTCAAGTAATTCAAACAGAAGGAGGAAAAGAACAGATAAGGTAGAAATGGTTGAACACGGGTAAATACAATGCATTCTTCGATTCCATTTAAATTCTGGATCAGGGGTCCCAACCCTGGGCCGCAGTCCACTACCAAGCCTTGAGCCTTTCGGAACAGGGCCGTGGAAGTGGTGGATGAGTACATTGCAAGCGCATCCCCAGTCATGCAAGCAGTGGATGAGTGCATGCACATGCTCCATTTGCGCAAATGGCAGGCGTGCGTGTCCAATGCTTGCACAAATGGAGCTGCGTGCATGCGCACTTACCTGCCATGCATGTGCGGAACCATCTGCTCTCCCCTTTGCTGGTCCACAAAGCCGAAAAGATTATGAAACTCTATTCTAGATCATCATTTCCCAACTTTGGTGACTTCCAAGTGTGTCAACCTCAATTCCCAGAATTCTCATCAATGGCCATTCTGGCTGTGGAATTCTAGAATTTGAAGTTCTCACACCAGGAAATGACCAAGGTTGGAAAACGCTTGTTCTAGGTTGCTATTGAAAAATTAATCTCCCATTTTTAAGTGAAAAGATAAATTTTAAGGAGCAATCTGAAGAGAGAAATGGTGCTGCACACATTTTCCAGGAGAAATTTCTAGGCACAAGGAAAAAGAAATGAGGCAAGGCTTCCAAACGGGACTTTAAAAAGGCTTTTGAATGGAACAGCATGATGACTTTAGAAGAAAGAAAGTTGCAGGCATTACAGAAAATAGACAACCTGGCATTGAAACATTTCAAAGATTACACTAAGGAGCTTGTATTGGATGTGGAAAGGATGGGAATCCAAATAAGAATTGGCTCCCCTAACCACATCACTACAAATGTAAACACTTTGTTTACTTAACACAGCAAGCCCTCGTCAATCACTTTTTACTGTCAAGGAAAGTATAAATCAAGGACAGATTATTAGAAGTTGATTCCAAGGAAAGGCTAACAAAACACCCCAAAAAGGGATGTTGCAAAGTTACATTTTCTTTATATGAATGAGAACAGCCTCAGAAGAAATTGATACAAACACATACCACAACATGTCCTCCGGGAGTGGGGTGGCTTATAAATACTAATAATAAATAAATAAACATCATGTTATTTCCTTTGAGGGTAAGCAGTACAATGCAAAGTATAAAAAAGAGTACAAAATAGTATACGAAATAAAATAAAGACAAAAAACTATGAAAAGGAGAATAACTAAATTCAGATACTATACATTATTATCTCTCCATTCTTTCTGTCTTGGTTTGCCCATGTCCATATGTTGCTTCCTACAATGCCATTGTTTTTTTAACCTTTCCCCCCTAAATCTCTACCCTTTCACTCTTACTTAATATATGTTTTACTATTCAACCCTTTTCCAATTTTCCACAATAATCAGGTCAATGTACTTCTTTCAGATCTGCTTTTCTTGCATTCATTGATTCATTGTCAACTCTATCCTTCTTCGTTTAACTATACCTGTTCTTAAATACTCCATTCCCACCACATTCAACTAATTTTTTTGTTTCTCCTAAACTTCTCTCACTTCCAAACGGTAAAGAAGGCCAAAACATAGCCTTTTTCAGTGAAATTCATGTTACCCACTCCTTTCATTCCAGCATTTATATCTCTACCTATTTCCACAACTTCTTATCAAGGTACAAATATTTATTTACTTGCTTTAGCTTTTACCCTATAGGTCTATCTGTATCTATATATCTACATCCATCTATTTTATAATTACTTACTCCAGTTTCCTATTTATTTATTTATTGAATTGATATAGCCACCCATCTCAGATACATATCTGAGTGGCTCATACAATTAAAAATAGAAACAATAATTACAAGTAAACAACTAAAATAAAAACCATTCAAAACCAATTAAAACAATACGGTACCACAAAATTTAATTCGTGGGGGAGCACAATCCATACAATTGCTAACCATACAACCATCTAATAGGCTCCATACCACTACTGGATCTCCAGACATGGCGACAAAACTATGTCTTCATGGCCTTCTGAAAAGCCAGCAGGGTTGGAGCCGGTTCAACTGGGATGGGGCTAGGGGACACGAAATGCTGTTCCAGAAGGTGGGTGCTACAACAGAAAAGATCTCATACCTTGGTTTTTGATACATTTGCTTAGCTCTAATATCCTTAACTGTTACTATGCACTCTCCTACTGCAAAACACTCCATATTCACATTATTCACTGTATTATATGCTATAAATCAACACATATACAATAAAATTCCTTCTCACATCCATATGTGAGATATGGATGACCTGCTGAAGAGCTTAGAGAGCCCTAGAGCAGGGGGTCTCCAACCTTGGCAACTTTAAGACTTGTGAACTTCAACTCCCAGAATTCCTCAGCCAGCTTTGCTAAATTCTGGGAGTTGAAGTCCACAAGTCTTGAAGTTTCAATGGTTGGAGACCCCTGCCCTAGAGCATAAAGCCACACTAATTCCATTTTAATCATTGTCTCATATCCTTTCAATCAGAATTCTGTCACACACCTTCCCAAGCACACTTAACAAATCAATCCCCATCACCTTTTGCATTTACTCTTCCTATTTTTCCCTGTATATATAAGGGTATATTAATGTCATCCATCCCATTCTCAGGGATGGATGCAGTCTTCACAGGACATGAAGTATTCCCTACTAACAGTAAGGACCATACCAGTCCATTGTGGCAAATTGCAGCAGTATGCTACCGGTAGAAGCACAATTGAAGTTCAATTTTATCCCAAGAATGTTTGTGTTATTGTATGCCAGCTAGAGGTGAGCACTTAGATTAGAATTTTCAAAATTAATAATATTTGTTATTTTGAAAGACATAATATCTGTAAATGAGTTTTCATCAAGAACGATGTATTTGCTGCACACCAATTTTTGATAATATTATAATTTCACATTTGGAGCCTGGAGTTCATGGGATACTGCACCTGTCATTATCTGGATTATGCATCTTGATCCCACTGCAGAGCAAATTAGTCATGCCTGATGAAATAAGAGGGATTTGAGTAGAAAAAAACATTAACTTAGATTAGGATGTTTAAAATCCTCTGGTACAGATGGTGAAGGAATTCTTCTATCATTCATACTCAGGCCTCCCCAATGGCAGTCCCCTTATCCAAAGCCTGTTCATTGGCCAAGATTTTTACACCATCTCCACCACTTTCCATCTTAAACACAGAGTTACACTGTGCAAAGACTGAAAGAGTGGTTTCAGATGAAGTCAAGGAAAATTGCAAAAATTGCATTCACCTATTGTGTATTTACTTGTTCATAAGTATACTGGTTTTAGTAGGACACATTTCCAAATAATTTGCAATGCAATGATCATTTGCATAAAATTATTGGTTTGCATGAGTTAATTTAACCAAAGAATTTGAATATCACTTAGTAATAAATTTGCTTATTGCGCAATTAATATATTTGGATTTTACTGCACAGGGTGTGTTAACTTTATAATAATGTTTCGTTTCCTTCCAAGTATCCAGAGTTTTCAACAGGTGCACATACATCCTCTTGAGAAAGAGCTAGGTTATGCTGGGTAAAAATGCCATTTATTTTTGTTTTTATTTTTTTTAAGAGTCACTGGCATATTAGATTACTCCAGTGATCTCATCCCTCCACATTCCACATGCCATTGCTTGTCTAAACAACAAGACTCCTTTAACTAGGTTTCCATCACAACAGCAAAAGCATTATCCTCTTCCCAAAGTACAAGAAGGAATTCATTTCTCTTCGTATTGAGATTAGAATCAAAAGTTATTGCTGTTTCCAGAAACCAAGATGTGACTCGCTGGGGCTTTCTTTAACTCCAAATTGCTTCCGCCCTTTGCGTTTCAAGGCAAGGCATGGCTTAGCATGAAGCATTTTGTAATGACTGAGGCACCTGGCCCCATATTTGTCATTCTCTTGAGGTCATCAGCCAGCTGTCTGTCCTCTCAACACTCAGCTTTGCCAAAACAGCCAGCGCATTTTCTGCTGTGCTCAGGTTTCCAGGTCCGAAATCCTCCAGATAGAGCAAATCAATCATCCCTCCACAGAAATAACTGCAAGTAAGCATTTTCGTATCCTTGAGCAACAGCTCTGGCTGGCAAGGACACTGCACTCAGCCCTGAGCCAGGATCCATACAACACACTTGCGCTGCATGGGGGGATACATTATACTTGACAACCACAGAGGTGTGGCTACATTTAGGCCATGACTAAATCAGGCTTTGCATGCACTTTAACTGAGGGGAGAGAGAAAGAGAGAGAGAATGTAATTAAACGTGAGGGACGCTTCTTAATTTCCATTAACCCCCTCTTGGCTGTTTGCCCTTATACAACTGGAAACTGAAGGCCTGGATTTCTCATCACACCAGTAGTGCTTCTGCTACCCTATAATCCATTGTCTGTTTAATGGAACACTCGAGAATATGAGCAGTCACAGATACAAGACATTTGCATTCAACATTTTGCAAGCAATCTTACTAATGTTACCAAGAACAGAATGGACAAGGGGATTGCAGGGAATTTTAGCTTGAATCCTGTTGAATCGACTGGCTGGATTTGTTTTGTTTTGATTGATTTGAAAGATAAATATGACACTGAAATTGATTTATTGATTTATTGTTCATGTAATGTTAGAATCAGAATATGGAGTCCTAAGTCAAATCAGCCCACCATCTTTCAATTTTTATATACTTCATAGAGTCGTTTTGAAACACTTGCAGCTTAATCTCCTTAACAGCAACAACAGAACACTATTAATAAGTTGCAGATTCCAGAAAAAAGGCAATAGAGGTAGTCCTCAACTTACAACCACAATTGAGCCCAAAATTTATGTTGCTAAGTGAGAAATTTGTTTAAGTGAGTTTTGCCCCAGTTTATGACTTTTCTTGCCATATTTGTTAAGGGAATCACTGCAGTTGTTAAGTTAGTGACATGGTTGTTAAGTGAATCTGGATTCTCCATTGATTTTGCTTGTTAGGAGGTCGCAAAAGCAGATCACATGACTCCAGGACACTGCAACCATCATAAATGTGAGTCAGCTCTCAAGGATCCGAATGTAAATCATGTGACCATGGGGATGTTGCAATGGTCATAAGTGTGAAAAATGGTGATAAGTCAGTTTTTTCAGTGCCATTGTAACTTTGAACAGTCACTAAGTGAACTGTTGGAAGTCGAGAACTACCTGTACTTAAGAACTATAGTCCATAATGCAATGCCTTATTTGCCCTAAAGCCAGAATGCAACAGCGTTAACTGCGTATCCACTTTACATTTATGAACCATCCCACTTGAACGAAATGGCCCAGTTCTAATTTCTCAGCAATGCAAGATGCTTTAGAATTTCATACTATAGGTAAGTCCTCAACTTACAACACAATGGAGCCTGCCCACTAAGATCGTAAGTCACAAGAGTCATTAAGCTAGGCACCCACTTGATTGCCTTGCAATCCCTGCTCTCCATGATGTAATTTAAGCCACCATGCAGGTCATTAAACAAAGCACTGGGTGCCTATAAAATGGGAGAGGCCCTGAGAGGGTATCCCAAGGCATCTGGGTATCCCAAGGCACCCTGTGCTCCACTTTCCACCCTTTGGGATACCCACAGGCTTTGGGCCTGCTTCCCATCCCACCGGGTCCCATATCCTCCTCCCCACACATCACTGATCACTCACTTTCTGTAGAAGTCCGGAGCTCGCATTGTGGAAGGAAAGCAGGCAGCTCCACCCTTGGCATAAGCCACATGGTGCTGTCCCAGAAGCGGGCAACGTTTTCAAAATGGCCGCACAGCTGCTCTGAAAATGATGCTGAGGAGCAGAACAGCCTGCTCTCCTTCCCCAACACAAGCTCCAGAGTTCAGGCAATCTACAGAAGGTAAATGAGTGTTTGTTACAGAAGTGGGGGGTGAAGAGGAGCAACCTAAGCAACCAGTCGTCGATCAAGGACTACCTGTACTTTATTAAATTAGAAAGAAATTAACTGGAAACCAAGGAATGTTTGTCAACAGACATATTTTTGATGCCAAATATTTATCTTATATTATGAAGATAAGAGTTAAACTAATCAAGAAGTTAGGAACTGATCAAAGAAATTTCAGGATGGTACATGGAATCTCCAGACATGATCTTTCTCAACAATATCAAACAGCAAATTTGCATATTTGAATCTAACCAGAGCCACTTGATTCCCACTACTTGTTAAGTGGACACTTGATATAAAATTTCCCTACAAATCTGAGTTTGGCACTACCTAAGCATGGTACATATGACAGTTGTCTAGATTACCTCTTCTTTAATCTTCCCCCAACTGCATATGCTGCATACCAAAGACTAATTACTCATTTATGAATTTAACATGGGTGATATTATTTTACAGATCTATTTAAATATATGAGCCAGATCTCAGAGTAGCTTGCAACACTCCAAACTAAATAGTCAAGAAGTAAAATCTGTTAAAAGGGGATCTGTAGTGGGTAGTGGAAAAAAAATCTAACAATTCAGTGTTCCCTGTTATCAATGCACTAGCTTCTATTGGGCCAAACAGTGCTCTGTTTTGCTATTTGTTACAAAAAAAAAATGTACATAGCTCATTCCATTTTATTATCGCCTTCATTACACTATGATGAATTGCAAGAAAATGCAGTTTAAAAACAGAGGAGAAAAGCAGCGACAATGAAAAGGCTTAGCTTCTTACAATAAAAATAAGAAAATCTTTACTGAGAAATACTGAGTTTGGATCAATGCTGAAAATATAACACTGAGCAGCAAATACAATTTCCTGAAATGGCAGGCGTCATTAAGATAGAAACCTATGGATCTTTATTTGCAATGTTTCACTTGCGAAAGAAAAGATAAGGAAATGATATTACAAAAGTAGAAGAAAGGCTCTTGTTCCATTTTTACCCGCCAGTGACTTTCACACACCAATCAATTATAGTCGCTTATTTCAGCTGTCTTGCGCTTTTTGCCCACGAAATAGGTTAGGCTTACAGTCATCAATCAATGCTGACAGTCATTTCTACAAATTTATGTACCCAAGACATAATAACAAAAAGGATATAACACCAATTGATTGTATCTGAGGTGGGCAAAAACTTTTTGAACATGACAATACATATTAAAAAAAAAACCAAACAAGAGCCCAGAGAAATATTCTGAATGCAATTTAATTCTCTGTTCTTGTAACACAAGTGTGAAGCCTCATTAGATACAGTAGCTTCAACAACAATGCCTTACTTTAAGTTCCTCGGAAATAGAGTGAATTTATATATTTGTACATTTATGTATTTAAATTTATATAGCTGCCCACCTCATTTGCGACACTGGTAGATAACAATATATTAAAAGACTGTACAAAATAAATATTTTCCCCCTATTCCCCAAAGCAATAGATAAAAAGATTCAAACAAATAGTTCCCTCCAAACCAAATCAAATAAACTAAGAACAGCCCACAGACTCCAGCTAACTTCTGGACCTCCATGCCTAGAAGCATATCCAGGTTTTAAAGCTTTGAGAAGGCCAGTAGGGTTGGGGTAAATCTAATCTGGGGGGGCATGGTGTTTCAAACAGCCGGTTTGCTTTCAAGATCCTTCTGAATCAGATAGTAGACACAAAAAGTCAAATACTTTTTTGAGGGCTTTTTTTAATTGATTGGTTGCTTTTATTTTAAAGCTATAATTTTTCTAGGTTTCACTTACTATCTGGTATGAAAATAAATAATGTTGTTATGATACCGCAGACCCATTCAATTTTTTAAAAATAACATTTTTCTCTGTTCATAGAGGTCTATTTGGTTCAATAGAAAAAGAAGGGATTCTGTGCCGCATTCTTTCCAAAGTATTCCAATTTAAATTGGGACTAGCAGAATTCACTCCGATTTCACTGTCTACCTGGCTGGTTCAATCTGGCAGGGTTGGCACAGTCTGGGTTCCATCGATTAAACAATGCCAGCTGTCGGGACCCTGAAGCATGCCTTCTCTGTAGCAGCACCTACCATCTTGGAACAAGGTTACCCCCAAAATTCAAACAGCTCCCACCCTATTGGTATTTTGAGATGTCTTTCTTCTTTTTTTATTCCACCATGGATTTGTTTTCTTTGCCAGTTTTGTTTGTGTGTGTGTGTGTGTGTGTGTGGTGTTTTGTGTTTTTTATTATTTGTTTTAAATGTTTTAACAACTGTGTGGCTATTTAAATGTCATATATAAGCAAATAAATAAAAATCTCTGTCAATGAACGAGTCAAGCTAGATAATGAGCTTTGCCAGTCTGCAAAGGAATAATGTGTTCCCTAATACAAAACAGGTTCCATGTGTATGCATTCATGGGTACAATACTGTACCTAATGATCATTTTAGTAAGGGCAAAAATTCAAACTTTTGTAACTTTCAAGTGATATTGTTGGCAATAGATCTGAGGATGCTGATAATCTCTTCCAGCTCTTTAAACATGGTAGATTTAGGAAACAGAGAAAATGGACTAAAATTCTCATGATTCTGATAAATGTCATATGCCCATTTCTTACCTACCTAAAGGAAAATAATACATTCCTTATGACTGAAGATTTTTGTCCTAGAAGATCAAGGAATTGAAACTGTGACAAGACAATTCGGCATAAAAGGATTTTTCAGTAATGCATGACCATGAGATTTCACAAGGAAAGGCACATGTATCCTTAGGAAAAAGAGACGTGCAAGGGATATATCTTTGCAGAGAAGGGATGCACAAGTTAACTTGGCTGAGAGCTACACTTGGTGAGAGATGTACTCCAACAATAAGAGGAAGACGTCAATGCAAGAATTATTGCATTTACATTCATAATGAATCTATTCTAAATTGTTTGTTTGTTTGTTTGTTTGTTTGTAAACTTTATTGGCTATCCATCTTATGAGAGAGTAACAGTATTATTACTCAATAACTTTATATTTAACTGTTGCTGCTGTTATATTACATTTTATAATCTAGCAGTACATTCTGGAAGCTTCTGGTTGCTATACACAAATTTTTGAGGAACATAACATGCTCTGAAGTGCTAGAGTCACTTTATGTTGTAGAAGGCACCCAAATGTAGACACAGCTGTCTTTATACAGTTTAAAAACCTATTCACTAGTGGTATCTTCCCAATATTCTATTCTACAACTCTTAAAATTCCCATCTCATTCAACTGCTGTAGCCCAGCAGATTTTTTTTCAATGATACCAATTTAGGATAAAGGCTTAAATATTTTGAAGTACACAACATGTCTTTCTAGATTGCTAGCTGTAAGCTTTCAGAAGACATAGAAGCTCTGCATTAAACACTAGGTGGCAGGAGGATCTGTCTCTTTAGGGCCACTTGCAAACAGAAGAGATGGCATTTAAGGTAGAACCTGTGTAAATGGGAGGATTAAAGGAGGCAAAGGCGAGTAGGAAGTGCCATTTTAATGCTCAGCATCGTTTCTTGGGATTTTTTGCTTGCCGCTTTTGTTTTAAGATTTTGTTTTAAGAGTAAAAGTGTAGACAGTGGATAAGTAAAAGTGTGGGCAGTGGATAAGTATAAGAATGGACAGTGGATAAGAGTTGCCTGGATTAAAAATTAATAATGGCTTCACAACCAACCTTGCATTTCACTGCCCATAGCACTGAAAAATAGTGACCGTCTACACTTTGTTCCCAAAGGTACAATGGCTGTATTTCACAATGTGTTCCACTGCAATTTAGGAATTATTTTATTATGGGCAGACAGTGCTTGATGTGAGGCTTAAGACTGTTTTATTAATAATTAATATAAGTGTTCTTTTTCAAGAAGTCATATTATCCTTTCATCCAGTCTACAATATGCAATATTTCATCCAACTACAATATGAGGCTGGAAAACTGAACTCATTTTCTCCAGCTGAAGCAGCGTACGAAAATGGCATAGAATCATAAGAAACTGTCCTATATCAAGTCAAAGCAGTGATTCATTGAGGTCTAGATGACATAACCCAGGACTCTCTATCCTCTGAATTTTAACACAGAGAAATCTCAGCAAAGGTATATTGGCTTGAAATTCTGAAAGTTGGAGAGTTCCCAGTTTGGAAA
>JANHJO010004204.1:76252-91358 GCA_032468235.1 Pseudoxyrhopus heterurus
TCCTTGTGTGTCCAATCACACTTGGCCAATAAAAAATTCTGATTCTGATTCTGATTATAAAACAATACATCATTCTTCATCTACATCAACAATCAGTTGTTAATGCAGGAGACAATTATTCAAGTCAATTAAAGACATACAATTGTATTTCCATATATTATGCTATACACAGAGACGCCCCATTTGGAATCAGACCCTGATAAATAGAAGTAGATGCATCTGTGTCTAGCTAACCACTAAATAAATTCCCCAGATGAAAACAACAGAAATGCTTTGCAAATGATGTCAGACTCTCATTTTACAACTATGCTACAATACAGAAAAGGAAGAGCCAACTACATAAATTCCCTACCATAATCATCTCATTTCATTTTTATCTGCCATAGTTGAGATCTTTTGGTGAACAAATGTTAGCATTCAAATGCATACAGATGCTTGAACCAGTCATCATGTAGTGTCAGGAGAGAAAACAAAAGGATGCAACACAGAAGAGCAGAGGCAAAATGCTCATTCCTATTTCTCCTCATTGGAACATGATTAGATAAGAGAAACAAAGATGTCAGAAGAGCTGGAGACTAAGCATTATGAGAGATGGGAAACTAAGTGAAACTTTGAAACAGAAGAATCAAGACATATGAGATCACACTGTTCAAAATACCTAACAGGACACCACAAATGACTAGTTTTCTACAATGCAGGACATATTTTAATGATTATCATCAAGATCAGTACTGCTTTATACTGCACTTGGAATACTGCATCCAATTCTGGTCACCATGATACAAAACAGATGCTGAGACCCCAGAAAGAATGCAGAGAAGAACAACAAAGATGATAAGGGTTCTGGAGGCTAAATCCATATGATGAGTGGTTAAGGGAATTAGATATGACTAGCCTAATGAAGACAAGGTTTGTCTTCAAATCTTGTGACATGATAGCTATCTTTTGGTATTTGAAGGGCACCTGAGGACAAAAGGCAATCAGTAGAAGCTCATTAAAGAGAAATCCATCCTGGAAATAAGAAGAAATGTCCTGATAGTGAGAATAATTAATCAACAGCCTCCCAGAGTTTGGGTGCTCCATCATTAAAAGTTTTCAAGAGATTGAACAACCAGTTGTCTGAGGTGTGTATAAGATCTCCTGCATTGGGAAGAAAGTTGGACTAGAAGACCTCCAAGGTCCCCTCCAGCTCTATGATTCTACTCTGTTATTACACTAACACATCCAAAGTAGTAATACCAGAAGTAGTAGTTGTAATAGTAGTAGTAGTATACATACACAACAATGTGAAATCACAGCTGCCAGTTCCTTGGAGTTGCCTTTCATATTCAACAAGTTCTTTCCAAGAACCTAGGATGTTGCAGTGTATTGGTATAGCATAAATGCAGATCCAAGCAGCATGGCCTTTTACAATTAAAAAATGGAAATTTTGTCAATACACATATTTTCCAATCAATATCTTTTTCAATATTGCACCCATAGTGCCAATAACCAATGGGATCACCATATCTGGTTTATGCCATAATCTTTCAACTTTAATTTCCAGATATTTGTTTGTTTATTTAATTAATTAATTTTTTTATGCTGCCCATCACCCCTACAAGGAGACACTAGGTGACACCCAAGATACTTAGTAATTCTTAGTCTTCTATTCTACTATCTGCTGCTATTGCCACATCAATTACCCATACTTTCTTCTTTTTAAGCATAGTTATATGCAATGTGCCAAGACTTTAACAGTATGTACTTGAAAATCTGACAATATTTTAACCTGCTAATTTAAGTTCCTACCCATCTTTATAACTGATACATGATAATTTTTACAGATGTTCCAGGGAATCATTTTGGTGACTGTATTATGTCAGTGTTTGTGCAATCTTCTTGCACAAGCTGAGTATATGATCTACTGTTTCTTCTGCTGCTTTGCACAATCTTCATTTGATGATTTTTTTAAAAAAAAATTGGCTTTGATTGCATTATTTCGAATACCCTGATCTTGAGTAGCCAAAGTTAAGCCTTTGGGGTTTTTTAAATATTTTAATTGCAAGGAATTGCCAGGTTATTATTAGCGTTATTTATTAAACTTGTATGTACCTGGCTCCCAATACTTGGGGCAGCTCACAACGATCAAAGAAGTTATAATGAAAACAATAAAAGAGAAAGAGAAAAGATAGCAAGCACAACAGATCAGACTGAATGCAGTGAGGGATCTCATTCTCCCTTGCCAAAGGCCTGGGTTGAAAGTCAAGTCTTCATGGCTCTTCTAAACAAGAGCTGAGTTGAGGCCATCTGGATCTCAAGGAAAACCCCATCCCAGAGGACAGGCACTGCTATAGAGAAGGTGAACTTCCAGGGTCCAAATAGATAACATTGTTTAATCAAATGAATCTGCAAGGTCAAGTAGATTGGGCAGATACTATGTAGATCTCACGCTTACATACTCTTCTATGATTTTACTAGAATTCTGTGATCTGCCAACCAGATCCTGATATTAAAAACATACTGCTTATAATGACTCCAGAACTGAACAAAGCTCAGTCTTTTCATGGGAAAAAGTTATCAAATTTTTTCTTTCAAGGACAGAGGAGAAAAGGAAGTTACTTTGTTATTGCTATTATTAAAAAAAACAGAATGCAATATCTACCTATCAATCTGAACTCCTTTCCATTGTGCTTCATTTTGTTCCTCTTCTCTCTAGTCCCTTTTTCTCTACATACTGTATGTGATAACCTGAACTGTGAGTCAGAGGGCAGGAGGAATCATACTACTGAACTTTGTAAATTCACTCTAGGAGCCCTTTTACCTAAAAAGAAAGGTTAAGAAGTCTTTGAATAAATACATGCAATTAGCATATTGACTTTTGCAAGAAACCTGAATGGTATTTAAGGGCAAATCAAGGATAGGCAGCTTGATGTCTGGGGTACATCAATAAATCTTCCAGAAGGTGCCAAAGCTCAATCCCAACTGCATTATTTCTTTAAAATATTTGTTTAAATAAAAAATAAACAGAATGCCAAATATGCCACTAGAATACCTCTTGGCAATATTTTACGATCTGTCAGTTGTAGTTTGGACCAAAATCGCTCCTCTTCCAATTATTTCAAAGGTCCATGGAACTGATCCCACGGGGTACTCAAAGACCTCACCCCATTTTTTTTAACATAACTATTTTACTTTATGAGAAAAAACAAGTAGTTACACAATATGTAAGCAATGCCAGGTCAAACACAAAATTTACCCAAGTTACAAGAAGGACCCACTTCAAAATCCATTAGTAGATTGGGCAAACAAATGTGGTAACACACCCATGGAAAAACAATATTTCAGTATGTCCTCCTGGAAAAAGAAAAGAGTGTTGGCTACAAAATGGAACTTTTAAAAATGAATAGAGCACATTACAAAATCTTGCACCTTTGTCTTTAAACATGCCTCCTTCAGTTCATCTGAAACAGTCCAATATGAGTTGTCTCACGGTTGGCACAAGCCAAAACAAACAATGTTGATGAAAGATGAATTCAATAATCAAGAATGCTGCTTCTAGCAACAAACCAGTTTGTTGCTCAACCTTCTTCACAGTGAGAAACGTAGAGCCTGTTCCGCTATATTTCTTATTAAGCCTCTCCTTTACTCTGTCATGAAAGAAAAATAATGAAAAGCTTCTTGCATCATGGACTTTTCTGAAGTAAAGCAAAAGATCTATTTTTAACCTTACTCTGGTCTTTATCAATCTGATACCCTCCACATGTACTAAACTACAATTGCCATTACCACCAGCATGCATAATCATTAGTTATGCTGTTCGAAAGTGATGGGAGTTGTAGTCAAGGGCAACTGAAGAGTATTGTTTTCTAGTCTCCCAACCAATCGCGTTTAGCTTAATGCTCATCTCCTTTTCCCTCTTTGTCAAGTTCTCCCAACAACTCTGAAAGCACCCTATTATTATTTCTTTTCATTTATATCTATAAATGTTCTACTATTCTGTAAACAATATTGTAAACAATAATGTATACTAAATGATTATAGAAAAAAGGTAGAAAAGTCTGTTCTCTTTATAAACAGATAAAGAGAACATGGATGGTAAGTTTCACGTTACTAAGTTGGAGCCAGCTAGATGGATTAGACTAGGGATGTCAAACTCAAGGCCAGGGACCCGTGGTGCCCTCCTGGAAGTAGTGAAGGACCAGCCTGCGGTGCCTCTGCCATGAAAATGGAGCTTGAGAGGGCCGCATGTAGCCCTCCTGAACTCCATTTTTGCTGGCAGATGGTTGCAGGAGGCCGTCCCAGCCAAAAATTGAGCTCACAAGGGCCATGCATGGTCCCCGAGCTCCGTTTTCACTGGCAGAGGATTGTAGCAGGCCGTCGCAGATGAAAACGGAGCTCGGGAGCCCCTTTTCACTGGCAGAGCACTCAGGCTGCCACAGGTGCCCCCCCAACACAAGTGACATCATGCTGGCCATACCCACTCTGGTCACATGCACCCCAGCCCCCCAACGTCAAACACAAACCTGAAGCGGCCCTCAATGAAATCGAGTTTGACAACCCTGGATTAGACTATCACAACCATAATACAGGCTATACAAGATAGGATTTGGTATACAAAACATCTGGATGAAGGTGAGGAAGGAAGGATATTTTATTTATTTTTTTATTTATATACCATACTTAGAAGCCACTCAATCACTGACAGCTCCAAAATATTTCTGGCATTCATAAAACAGGTTAAAAACCTAAGAGTAATAGAATAATAATAAAAACTTAACAACATACATAAATACCAGGGACATGTATCATAATAGCCTAAAATACTAATATCATAGGGAACAATACCGGTATTACAATATCTCAACTGCCAAGACCAGCTGAAATAGTTAAATTATAATATCATTCTGTGACCCTTCAAGAAAAGAGTATAAAGAGAGCCTATTTTACAAGATTGTACTAGAAGATATCACTGGGAATAGACTGTCTAGCAAATACCCAGATCCTGACTGACATAGAGCTTCAAAAGTGAAACCAATATTTTGAATTGCACACAATACACTAGTGGACCCTGACCTTTTGAGCACCAGGGACTGGTTCCATGGAGAAAGGTTTTTCCATGGACCGGAGAAGGCATGGTTTTGCATGCTACCAACATTTCACAGATGGGACTTCGCTTGTTTACGTGGCCCGGTTGCTGTAATGCCAGGCACCTTTGCCGGTCCATAGACCAGAGGTTGGGGACCCCTGTAATAGACAACTCAAAACCAGAACAGTTCTTGAAGTAATGGTGTTGTATAAGTTAAGAGGACTCACTCATAAAAACATAAGCTATTATTTTGGATCAGCTGCAAGTTCTGTAAGCTCTAAAAGAATAGCTCCATGGAGAATGCTTTGCCATAGTGCAAGTAAGAGGCAATTGAGATACCATGGATCTCCTGGCCACAGCTGCACCTGCTTATTTAGCAGGTATTTTGAATCTAGAAAGATCCAGAAATCACAAGAAAATAATTAATGGTACTAAAGACTTCTAAGAAATAAAGCAACACCAGAAGGGTCATACTTCTCCTATCCTTGTGTCACTAAAGATCATTTGCAAGCAGTGTATTCTCAGTGGCATGCATAATCTTGAAATCACTCAGAAACATACCTACATAATAAGTTCCTTCCAAGGCTTTCTGCAACTATGATCTACCATTCTGAACAACTATCTCAAGAAGCAGGAGGTTAGAGGTGAGAAAATAATTATGCAGAATATCCAGGCTGAGTAACAGCATTTTGATGGGAGAGTGGATCAGCCTTCCCTCAAGGCTGGAAGCATCATTATTTCTCTTGAGGATGCATTTACTATAGCCTCAAGCCTGCTTCTATTCATTGCCCTGGAGGATTTAATTTACCATTAGTGTGGATTAAAAGTCTCATTTTAATAATATTGTAAGATTTTTATAAAGATTTTGTTTTTCCTTTAAATGAAATAACTCAGTTGTGACTCTTAATCATGTTAATTATAAAATTATGAAAATCCTTAATGCTTTAAATTCAGCTTTTATCTAAGTCTGTTTCCTTTTTCCATCTTCATATTGTTTTATACTGTTATTATAAAACTGTCAGGATTCCAATCAATGCCCTAATTAAATTGGTAGGTTGTATTATATTTGGAACAGTGATGTTTACTTGAGATTAACACACTGATATTTAGATAATTTAACTTTTAAAGATTAAAAAAGTTTATATCAATATTAATTATATCAGAAGGAGTGGCAAAGCTTGAGGGAGGAGTTAAAAGAGGAATCAGCTTAGAGTTGCTACATAGCCACAAACATACTAAGTCCAACCCACCCACCCCCAAATTTTGTTGACTCGTATCTAACTTCTAGCAGATGCTTACCATTAGTTAAGAATATTCCTGTGTACAGGCATGAGCAATAAATCTGTTTAATTGGAATTTCACCTGTGGGTCCTGATCTTTCGTGTCTCACATCACCTGTGATTTCTAAATTGTTAATGTTGATAAACATAAGATTGTTTAAATTTTACATCCAAAGGTAAATAAGGCATTAATAAACTACAAAATACATTACTTATTACATAATAATGGTTTCTATCTTAAATTTAATACTAAAGTCTCTATGGCATTGTTACTTATTGTTTCTGCATATTAAAAATGGTGCAACAAAAATAAAATAAACAATAATAAACAAAAAAAGTATTAGAAATGTAGTTTTTAACTTCCCCTTTTTGTTCCTCTTTCCAATTTGTAGTAATGTGTTGATGAAGATTTTTAATCTTCCTGGTAGAATTGCCTGGAAGTTGAGTCATGGCAACTGGACTTTTTTTCCCTTTCGGTTTGAAAAAAATGAACCAAAACTACATAGTCTCCACCTGATCACATTAGAAATGTAAAAAAGTAAAAGCCTAAAAATTGACTTTGCAAGAGATTCTGAGGAAGTCTCTCTCTCTCTCTCTCTCTTTGATCATACACAGTTGCTTCCCCACTAGGCATAAAAATAATTTACTTTGAAAACACTGCTTACTTGATAAATTCAGCAGTGCATTAAAGGGCATGAGTAATAAGCCCAATTCAGATATGTTTACAGAAACCTCTGAAAAATCCAATCGACCGGTTTCCTACATTACCTGTGTAACAAGTTGCCCAACATGTGACCTCTAAACCAAATGCAGCCCACCAATCATTTTAATGATTTGTTAGATGTTGATCTCTTTAGTCATACAGCCGCCATGTCTATGTGGGTCACTGTGCAAAATTGCTGCATTATGTTCTGCTTGCTGAATCCCCTGTAAAGATTTGTTCAATAGTTATCTAAACAACCCCACTTTTGCCAAAGGAAAGTGGACATTTTCAGCTTTTGGAACAGGTGCATGAGTCACATAAAATATTCTGAGTCCTCACGTCATTTAGGAGCCATATGTTGCCCCTCCCTGATGTAACATAATTCATCCATTACTGCTTGCAGTATTTCCTGCCATATGCAATCCTTGCCTAAGGGAAAGCCCTTCTACTCATGTCGATCATCATTAGCAAGCTCAAACTCTCACATGCCTTCTTTTAACATTGCAGTTTCAAAGAGCTTTTTCATAAATCTTTCAGATGCCCATTAAGGGAGCCTGCTTTCTTAATTTTCTGGCTTTTATCTAAAGCTGCTTTCAATCTTCTATACACAACCGGGGTGGGGGGGAAAGTGTGAGGATTTACACAGTTGTGTACACTTCTAAACTGAGAAAATTAGGCTATGGGGAAGAATATGTCTAAATCTCAGCTTGAAGAAGCAGGCAAGGCAGAAAATGAAAATAATATTTGGCTTTGGGGCAAGATAATACAGACTATAGATTCCCCATGTTATTCTTTACTTTTAATTTGTTTTTACTAAGATATTGCAATACAAATTCATCTTGTTGCACTGGTCTTAAGCATTGGTTCCTCTGATAATAAATATTAGAGTTCTGAATTCAAAAATCAGATTTACTTCAGTTTTCCTCATCCTGGTACTCAACAGATATGTTAGATTCCAATATCAATAAATCAATTCCATCAAGCATATTCGGAATGAATAATAGGAGATGGAAAAAAACTATCACCATTTCACTGGTTCTGTATATGAAAAATGTCATCTATATCAAATGTGATGTATTAAAAATAATTTGATGTATGAAATGTAACAATGGAAATATACCACTAGATAATTTTAGAAACAAACACAGACCCTTAGAAATACATCTACAACCCCTGCCACTCAAGTATCTGGACACAATTCTTCATCTGAGCCCACAAAAACACTGACTGTCAAGGAGCAAAAAAAACCAGAACAGAACAGAGCACAAATTGGAGACTCTTAAGCAGGGATCTTCAAACTTGACAGCTTTAGGACTTGTGGACTTCAACTCCCAGAATTCCTCCTGTTAGCTTAGGAATTCTGGGAGTTGAAGTCCACAAGTCTTAAACTTGCCAAGTTTGAAGACCCTTGCTCTTAAGGCTGGGCTCCCTGAGAAAGCATCATTTGTTACACTCCTTCTCTTTGTGTTCCTGTCCGAAAAATTCTATTTACCTGGACTTATTAGTTTCTTCACCATGCCTTCTGGTGTACCACAGTGACCATTGTTTTGTACATTTGGTATTGGACTAAGCTCTCAGATATTCTTTGCTGTATCATGGGCCATGACTCCAACTAACCTTCCAATTCGTAATCATCCTTGCTACAATCTCTGAATCTAGTTTTTTTTTTTAATAATATGGCAATGTGGGCATACTGCTTGAAGTAGAGCCGGTTAATGCAGAACAAAGTGGAAGGAATTTTTTCCTTTCATTTATAAACTATACATTAGTGAAGAACTAAATTTTGTTTGCTCTTTTCGCAGTTACACTTAGCTATAATTAGTTCTAAGATCCTTTTAACAAGCATTATTACCAAACTACATATCCCCAACCTCTTCCTGTATTTTTTTCTCCTAAAGAAGAATTTTACATTTGTCTCTACTATAATTTATTTTTAGCTGATTTCTCAAAGTTATCAATATTATTTTGCATTTTGCTTCTGTCTTTTGAATTGTCAAAGTTGATATGCATGTCCTTCACCTTTGTGTTCATGCCATAAATAAAAAATGTTTAAGAGCAGCTGGACCCAAGCCTTGTGGTACCCATTTGTTATTTTATGCCAGTATGACAAGGAACTGTTGATCCGCACTCTCTGGAGTATTGTTTTTAAGCCAACTGTGGCTTGTAGCTGTTAGCTAATAGACATGTAATTCTCCATACTTAATCAACCTATAAATCAGAATGTCTAGGGCTATTCTATCAAATGCTTTGCTGGGGGAAAAAGGGGGATTTTAAAAAAGGACCAGCATAAAGATGCTGAAAGGCTAAGTTCATAGCAAAAAACAATGGTTGGAATGGTGACTGCACTTTCACGTCATCTATGCAATCTCCATTCTGAGGTACAATTATCACAAATATCCAGCAGGATATGAAGCTTTTTTGAAAAATCCGGACATTGATAGAATCCCCACCTCCACCCAAATGATTCATTTTCCAGTAATGTTCATGGCACGGCTGCCTTTAGTTGCCTGTTTGCATATTTACTTTCACCCTGTCTCTCTTACTGATTCCTGATTCTTCTGAATCTGTCTTTGAAAAGAAACTCACTCAAAAAATACCTTTATGCTGCTTAAAAACAATATTGTTTCATATCTCGTTTCTCTAATTTCAGCTACTGCACTTCTTTATTGATTACTCTGTTTTATTTACGTCTCATGTACTGGTCTAAGGAGAAAAGCTTTCATATTCAATCAAGCTGTTTATGTACAGTCTCCCAGGGCTTATTTGGATGTTCACTACTACAAGTCAGAAATGCAAATATAACAGAAATGTCTGGTGGAGGCTCAGTTTGGGATTTCTACTATTGTCACTCACAATGAATTTTCCCCTTCCTGCAGAGGGGAGACTTAGGCTTCTTCTTTGGAAAGGATGCTGTATTGGAAACCTGAAATACTACTTTTTCCAGTATCTGCGATTTCCAATTGATGTGACCAACCAGTCTCTCTACTTCCTAGTACGCAAAAATCTTTTTCAAAATGTGCATATCCACCATCACATTCATAAAAAAAATTAAAGGAAGTCAAAGGATTCCTCTTTTGAATTTGAGATAAACATTTATTTCCTTTTTCAATCAACTACTAATTAAAAAAAAAAACAAATACTTTGATTTAGTTCAAACAAAAGCATAAATTCGGATATTTCTAATCTGGGTGAATTCCAAATAGCCAAATACAATAGTACCATCTTTTTTTTTCCTTTTCTTTTTCTAGTAGTAAAGAAAAAGGCTGAAAAAAACTTTGTAAAAGCACCAGGAAACTACAAAAAGAAAATGTTTCCTCTTTCTTCCTCCCTTCTCTCTCCCAGTGACCTCTACAAAAGAGCCTAAAGTTACTGGATAACGAAAGCCGCTTGAAAGTATCCTAAATTTAATAAGTAAATAAATAATTTCACGGAACAGAGAAGAGCTATTTATATTCATTTGAGTCCAACTCTTTCTCAGTGCTGTAATCTTTAAACTGGTTTGATTCTTATTCTAACAGGCTGCAACTGCAGAACAGCCCAGTTATAGACAGTAACCCCTAGTTAACTTTGGCTGATCACAGAAACTAACTTGGATCTAATTAATATTTGGATAGACCATTAGAAAAAGCTTGGAGATGTAGTTTAGCCTAAGAGGTCAAAAAATCAGTTAGAGGGTGAGAATGCCAAACAATTTCCTTATTTTGATAAATGCTTTCACAATCAGTGTCAATCCAGAGGTGATGAGTTTCTATGCTAATAGGTCATATTCTAATTACCGTACCAAATATTTGTTCTCTCTTTCACCTCTAAAGATGCCAGCTGCAGTTGCTGGCAAAAGATCTGGATACCAAATAATTACCGTAGAACATAGCCTATCAGCCAGAAGTTCACCACCACTGAATTTCCCATGTAATTGCCAAGAAAACTATATGGACATTTCCACGTAGTTCTATGAGTGAGTTCAACTCAACTGAAAAAGAAGCTTTACCTTTAATTTTGAAATAATGGCATCTTTTTTAAACACTGCAGTAATTTCAACTTTTAACCCAGTTAAGAAAGGTTTTTATGAATGTGGAAAGCTTTTCTCTGGATTTTCTCCTGGAATATCAGGAGATACTGTACTGTAACCCTATGGTTACAAAATTTAAAACAGAAACAAAATAGTCATTTTGATTTTGATGTCATTAAAACTCATTTTAATTTATCAATAAGTTTATAGTACGAATCAGGACAATTTATCAATAAGTTTATAGTACGAATCAGGACAATTCTTTCAGCTTTAGCTGTTTTATGGAGTTTTTGACTAGGCAGGGTGCTAATCCACTCCTAGACTAGACTAGTCATGGGGAATTTTAATAACCCACCTAAAAAAAGAGTAGTGAAACTTCAAGAGGTGCAACAGCCTTTACAATTCTCAGGGCAACAGGTTGCTCTAGCTCTCCTTCAAGCTCCACCTAAAACCCCAAATTTCAGTAACAAAGAGTAAGGACGAGCTCGCCTGCATCATCTGTACAAGGTTTTCCATACAATACCTTTGTATCATTTACAAATTAATCTGTGTCTTTTAATCATTCTTAAAACCTTTATGTCTTAGAGTTATTAGATTTAAACAGCTTAAAAATGCATCAGAGCATTCAAATAAATATGAAATCTAGTAGGTAGCCGGATCTGGATTTCTGGTATCTGGATTTGCTGGTAAATATCTAGCAAATTAGATAATGAAGTAGTAGTCACAAATACCCTATTCCTAAAATACATCCATTTTAGGAATGTGGTATTTGTGACTACTACTTTATTATCTAATTTGCTAGATGTGCACTAGCAAATCCAGCTACCAGAAATCCAGCTATCAGAAATACTAAGAAGCCAGCCACTAGCAAATCCCACTACCAAATACCCAGATCCAGCTACTTGCTGGATTTAGTAGTAGTAGTAGTAGTAGTAGTAGTCACAAATACCACATTCTTAAAATATATCCCATTTTAGTCAACAATAGAATACAAGTCAGCAAGAAACTAAGCCTAGTTTTTGCTCCCTAAGCTTCCTATATACTAGATGCTCTACAGATGTTCTGACCTTTAACTTTCCGATTTTTACTCAGTGGCAAAACCAAGTCCAACCAAGTCAGAGGGCAACTAACTAAGGACAGCTATACCATTCTAGAATTTCATTTTGTTTTAGTTTTATAAAAAGGAACAGCATAGAAGCTAGTCATTCTTTTACGGTTAAAAGAAAACTGGCTAACCCACTCATAAAATATATCCCTACCTGTTTTCAATACTCTGAAGTGTTTGCAAACAGGATGAATGCCAGGGTGTGTTTTAGCATGCCATCTCCCAAAAAAGAAAAGGAAAGCACCTGGTCCTAAGCACAAAAGGCTGACTCACCTGCTTCGCATTCATTACCCTTTTAGAATGGGGACATGAGGACATGATGTACTTCTCAAAGGTACAATTTTCCAGTATCAGCCAGAGCAGCTGTACACACAGCCATTTCCAGGAAAGAAGGGCTTCTAATAAAAAAAAGGGGGGGGCGCAGTAGAGATAAAACATTACCCCTTTTCCTATGTAACAAACCTGTGCTTTCTTTCTTTAAAACAAAAGAAGACAATAGGATCATCTGTAAAAGACAGTTATCAAATGATTGTCATTACCGTACTGAGACTTTTATACTGAAGACTTCTTTTTCTGTATAATACTGCAGAGATGTTCAAAATTTGTTTAAAGAAAACAAAAATAAATTTTTCAAGAATTCCAACAGAATTCTTTCTTTCTTTCTTTCTTTCTTTTCTTCCTTCCTTCCTTCCTTCCTTTCTTAGAAAGAAATCTAGGGCCATGTATTCTAGCCCCTACTTCCCAAATATTTAACATGAAAAAGGACAGGCTGACTTCATGCAATTACGGTAGCTCCCTAATTAAACTGTTCTTATCATCATCCTATTTTTGTTATTTTAGACTCATAATGGTAAGCAAACATCTCTTAAAAGACAACCTTTTCCCTTCTACTGAACCAAGCAAATATGAATATGTCCTAAGGTGCTCAAAATTCAGATAGGGCAATGGTGAAACAATAGAGATGTACCTCTTAGAATAAACCCAGACACTTCTAAATCAGAATTGTAATGAAAATGATTTCTTGAAGTTAGAAAGCATACCAGACTGAAGAAATAGCAGACATAAAACTAAGCAAAATTATAAAGAAAGATAGTATTGCCAAGTTTAAAAAATAGAAATCATAACAATCAAATTGTTTTAAACTTGCAAATGGAAATCATAACAATCACATTGTTTTAAATTTGCAACTTGCCTATAAACCAACATCCACACAGAATTTTTGCAATACACACTCCAATACATCTTTTAAAAATTTATTTATAATAAAATATTACTTGCAAGCTTGCATTTCTTCTTAATGCCTCATTCATCTTTTTTTTTCTATATTTACACCAAAAAAAGGGCAGGGGAAGACTAGGCAAGTAGAAACACATGTACAAATTTTGCTAAGAAAAGAACAAACCTCTCTTTTTCTAGATCACACTTGAGATATCAGCATAGGCTACATTAGAAAAGAATGTTCTTGGTTGTTAAGTTTTATGTTTCTGCATTCGGTGGCCTTGCCTTATACGGGCCTCTCTTCTTGGAATCCTTTTCCAAAATACAAATCAAGTAGTGAATAATGGATGCATGCCAATTATGAGAAGCCGTAAGAGGGTTATGAGCTAAATAATGTAGTCTTTGGAGCCAAGAGAATGGCTTTTTCTTTTATTAGTATCCATGCATGCATTTGAAGGTATTATTGGTAAATAAAGTAGTCTATATATAGCTCAACACAAAATATCTTGCATGACCTTTAAGATTAATTTATTATAGGTTATGGCTTAAATGAGATTCATGTTATAATAAATCCATTAATCTGTAAAATACTTTAGAACGTTTTATTATTAAGGGACCACAAACTAGCAAGGTTCCTAATCAGACTACTTTCTCAAAAATAATTTTAGTTTTTCCACAAAACTAAATATTTTGTGTATCAAAATCACAAAAAGAAATAATAATAGCAATAGCACTTAGACTTACCGTATATACCACTTTTTTGTGCTTTACAGCCCTCTCTAAGAGGTTTTACAGAGTCAGCATATTGCCCCCAACAATTTGGGTCCTCATTATATCCACCTCGGAAGGATGGAAGTCTGAGTCAACCTTGAGCCTGGTGGGATTTGAACTGGTGGGAAATAAGATCTCCACAATTTAATTTCGAAGGTATTCACAGTATTTATGCCATGGTTCAACTCATGGAATCCTTGATGGAATATTTGTAGAAAAGGTACAACAAAAATATCATTAGTAAATGACAACAGCAATCAGAAGGTATCTATCAGCTGTCCTCTTCAAAACTGTTCCTTTTTTTTCTGAAAATGACTAGATATTAAAAGAGGAAATTTGTTGCTGTTGTGAAATTACCATCTGGAGGAAAAGTCGACTAACGTTAGAATTAACTTACAGAAGTTATAGGGACTTCTCATATTATCCAGATATCCTAAGCCAGACTTTCTAGAATCCTCAGTCTTTGGCTATGCTTGTTAGGAATTCTGGAGTTGTAATAAAGATCCCAGATTAGAAAAAGCTGAGTAATATAGTATCATGGTAATATCATACAGTGGCAATCTAAGCAGCTTCCATATTGCTCCAAGTTTCTTTGTCTAAAAAATATGAGTAGCAGGATCCAGAGGAAGTAGCTAACGACTGTTACTAATATGACTAGTTACTATTAAGCACAGGAGTCCCCCAGGGCTGTGTGCTAAACCCCTTCCTTTATGCTTTATACACACATGATTTCACCCCATCATATAATACAAACGCAATCATTAAATTTGCAGATGATACGACGGTGGTAGGGCTCATGAATAAGAACAATGAGTCTATGTATAGAAAGGAAGTACAAGGACTGATGTCGTGGTATAAAGAAAATAATCTTACATTAAACACTAAAAAAACTAAAGAACTTATAATTGACTTCAGGAGGAAGAGAGACAGACACTTACCATTATATATAAAT
>JANHJO010004209.1:5542-16408 GCA_032468235.1 Pseudoxyrhopus heterurus
CGAAGCCAAGCTGATCACCTTCAGCATGCTGGTCTTCTGCAGTGTCTGGGTGACTTTTGTGCCCACCTACCTGAGCATCAAAGGGAAATACATGGTGGCTGTTCAGATCTTCTCCATCTTGGCCTCCAATGCTGGGCTGCTGGGCTGCATCTTCATCCCCAAGTGCTACATTATCATTCTGAGGCCAGACCTGAATACAAAGGAGCAGCTTACAACTAAAAAAAATGTAGAAATGTGAGACAGGGAGTTTCTAACAGGCCAGTCCTAGAAAATTATCCAAGCTGTTCTCCATACATTAGTGGGCCAATGATTTTGCTTATAATTAATTGGAAATTGGCCCATAGTCTTTTCTCCTTGTACTCTAGAATTTCAAGATGGCTCTTTTGAACAGTTGAGGTATCATATCTATGCTGTGACTTTGGATGAGGCCTGAAATTCTCTACCAAGATACTTTAAATATAACACTTGTACAATAGGAATCTTGTTGATATGCCAGAAATAATTGAATAATTACAGGAGGGGGCTGTAAAAATGCCCTTAGTTTAATTGTATGATAGTTTATCTGCAATTGGGGTTCTTTATAAAATTTGAATCATGATCTCTACATTATCAGCATAAGGAGAGGAAAGAAACACCTCCAGATAAATTAGGATGAGGATAATCTGGTTTACCCAGATGGTTAACTGAGTGATTATATAGAAGTTAAAAAAAAAACAAAGGAGCTGAAATACAGCCTCATGATTTCCAGAAAAGAATTTCTGCAGAATTGGATAATTGACTGTCCTGTGGTTGTGTTGTAAGGAAGAGGGGTGAGATTGGGCATAAACACAAGTCCAAATTGGGTTAATTCATATGTATTTTGCTTGTTGACACTTCAGATGTATCTGGATGGTCATTTTGACATGAAGATGGGCCCCTGATCTGATTCTGAAAACCTTTTCTTTTCTTCTTAAAATGGACGTTTGCAAATAAATCATATTCACAAATGGAAGTTATCCTGAAAGAATCACATTTATTCTCAAATGTAGCAGAAATATGTGCGGTTATCTATATCTTTCGTATTGGCTGTGTCACACCAAATAAATTCACAGCTTTTCTCATCCTCTTCTTGGACTTGCTTCAATAGGCAGCATTTAAGACCTATGCCACACTGTGAGATTTATGAGATGGTTTTGGGGAACAAGATCTTTTCAATCTCCTCCTTCTCCTCTGTGGACATCTTGTCCAGTCTTCCACTGAGAACTGATGTTTCAAGTAAGAAAAATGGAATTGCTTTCTCTGCAAAGTGTAGAATAGAAAAGAGCCTGATGGACACTGGATTTTGTTCTCTCAAAGCACAGCTGACCTGAAACTAAAATGAAAGGGGGATATTAATAATGTGCAGCAGTATAATCAGATTTGTTTTGAGAGCAAAAGAAAAGTAAGATTATTGTGAAAATTGTGGCTGCTATGAAGTAGCAAGTAATTTCTCCTCTTGCAGATAGAAATGTGGGCGCTGGGAGAGCTTATCTGCTCATTCTGCTCAATCATTGCATATCTTCTACTGACCCCTACATTACGTGAAGTAGGCTGCAGAATGTTATGGACATACCTGTGGGATTCTCTAGGTGGTGGACATGGTGGCAATCTGAGAGGAGATGTCAATCCCTTCGAGGACAATAAAAAAGCTCCTTCTGCCTTCTAAAGATAAAGTTAGAAACAGGAGTGGGATTCTACCGATTCGGCCTGGTCCGGGTGAAGCCCTCATTCAAATTCTTTATTTTTTTCCCCATAAAGTTTTTTATTGGTTTTTTTTTTTTAATACAACATCTCATTGTAAGAACAGAGTTGTTTCCAGACATCACTCATATTATTCTAAATCATTTTTCATTCATTTCCATTAATCCACCTTTTTATACAATTCTGTATAAAATTTTATACATTCCAATTCTGTGCGGTTTGGAGAACCGGCAAATCAGACAACCAGCTGGCCCCACCCCCACCTGTTTTTTGGACCATTTTGGGGCAAAAATGGCCTGGAAAAGGCCCCCCAAAACAGGGATTTTTTCAGGCTGTTTTCAGGCCGATTTTGGCTGGGAAAACAGCCTGAAAAACAGTCTGAAAACAGCCCGAAAACCAGCCCATTTTTCAGGCTGTTTTCAGGCCATTTTCAAGCCATTTTTGTCGGGAAAAATGGCCTGAAAATGGTCTGAAAAAAACCCTGTTTTTCGGGCTGTTTTCAGGTCATTTTGGGGGGCTGTTTTCAGGCCGTTTTTCCAGCCAAAATCAGCCTGAAAACGGCCCAATAAACAGCCTGAAAATGGCCCCAAAACAGGCCAAAAAATGGGTGGGGGCAGGGCCAGCCAGTGGTAAGATTAGCCCCAACAGCTGAACTTACCTACCATCGCCCACCCAGTCACATGATCACCTAGCCACGCCCACCAAACTAAGTCACGCCCACAGAATCAATTGTTTAAAAAATCGAATCCCACCACTGGTTCAAACCATGGGTCTCCCCAGCTGAGAACAAGTCCAGCTCAGCATCCCAGGTCATTTGGGGGTTCAAACATTTGGAAGGAGCTGGAAATGCTGGTTGATCTCTTGCATGGTAAAAGAGAAAAAGAAACAGGTCTTTGGGTGGATGCTCTCCAAGTAAAATGCTGTATAAATCAGTTAGACTAGAGAGAACCAAAAAGAAAGAGAAAAATAACAAAAAAAGCAGAAAAGTGCAAGAAGAAAATAAAATAGAAGAATTTAAAAAAACCAGAATGATATAAATAAAGTGCAAAAAATAGCTTTTAATATTCTTCACAACAATTAAAAGTACAATTATATTTTAATCTCTCTGTCTAAAGTTATATTGTAACTCTATTATTTCTATAATCTATCCTGTACAATCATTAAAAACATAAATTGTTTTTTGTGGACAACAGGGAGCTGCTGTGGCTCAAGTGGTATTTATTGCTATTGCTATTTTAAGGGTGTTTCAGTCACCAATTAAAGGTAGATACTGCCCTTTCTCTAAGAAAAGAAATCAGTTTGTCCATCTCAGCAAGGTCTGTCCATTTCACCAACCATTCCTCCATGGTGGGTAGTGCTGAATTTTCTCATCTTCGTAATCTTGCCACATTAACCAGAAATTGAAATAATCTTCTATGACATTTTTCTATCTGTGTATCCATCAATCCAAAAAGGAAATATTCTGTCTTAAATTGAATATTTAATTTTAAAATCCTCTCTATCAATGGGTAGGAGTGTGAAACTAATTTTTAAAGCCTTTTTACATGTTCACTAAGCATAATAAAATGCCCCTTCATGTTTTCAAGTTTCTAACTCTACATGGCTTTCCAGAAAAAGCCCATGACATAATTTGGGGAAGTCTGTTTTCCTTGAGTTAGTTTAAGAATAAAAACAAGGAGCAACCCAGGCCATCTTTCCTTGTGTCCTGGTCATCTTACCCCCTCCAAGATTCCTGAGCCACAGGGAGATTCAATTGCTGAAACAACATTCATAGGTTACCAAGGCATGCCAGAGCTTTCTGTTGACCAGTCAGCCATTGGAGGTGGCTTGTTCAGGGTGGCCATGATTGGCAATCCTGCAGTTCCCTTCAGGGTCAGGCTTTTGCTTGGCTGGCTGCTTTGAGTTGCTTCAGTCTGCTGGACTGTGCTTTGAGCAACTTCAGGTGCCATGTAAGGGGTTGGTATTCTGGCACATTGCAATTGAGGTAAAAAGTCACTTTGGGTGTCTTTCTGGCAGGCTGCCATCTCTGGATACATGTAGTTAGAGTCCAGGAACCGGGAAGCCTCCATTTTTTCTGCTTGGGATGCAAATGAAATTGCGGGGCAAGACTGGATGACCTCAAGGGGTCTCCTGGTTTTTCTACTTTCTGCTAGAGATTTGGAGTTTTTTTCTGCTGATTTCAGTAGAAGGGCTCCCAAATCACTTACAGGATTCTCACTTGCTGCTGGCAAGCCAAAGGCTTGTAGAACAGCTGTTCTAAATTCAGCTTGTTCTGCCGGACTCATTAAGAGTTTTGCCGGCTGGTGTGGTTCTTCCTCTCTTTCTTCCTCGCAAACACCATCCCATTCTCCTTCTTGAGTAGGAGAAGCATATTGGGAGCAATTTCTAGGGATTTGAGCAGCCGGTTGCTGCTGTGAAGTAGCCGGTTGTATTCCAGGACTTCCCCCTTCTACTGGATTAGCTCCGATGCCCATCTCACCTTCCAGGGGTGGAGTTTGGAGCTTCTCAGTAGTTGTCTGCATCTGTGTAGCCTGGCTTGGCTTCAGCTGGGCTGCCATCTGTCGGGAGACTGCTCTGGTCACCACCGGTGATCTTCTGTTCAGTTTCCCTGGGTTTGCAGACAACAAGGTTGGCATAGGCTGGCACCTTAGTGGGCATGAACCATCCTCTGCTACCAATTGACAGAATTATGAAGGTGGCATCATGCCCACCTTAAGTAACAGCACATCAGAATGCCAAGATACCAGCAACGATGGTCTTTATTTAGAGTAGCATTAGGATACAGCAATAGTAATAGCAATGCGATAAGCAAGGAATAACAATGGGAATCAATGGAGAACACATACATCTGTGTACCAAGCACTTATATACACGTTCCGAGTGTGGGTGTAAAGGAAGTCACATGGGTAGGCAGGAAACCTAGTGACACCTGCAGGATAGCAATATGGAATAGGATGTAATTATCTAAAGGAAGGAAAGCAATTAGTCTGTGGGAAGATTGTTATACATGGGAAATGTGTGGGATGCAATCTATGCAAGCTTCCCTTCAGGATGTGAAAATATATAACAACTGTTAATCAATAATTATTAACAATTTCATTCTATGTCTTGGCTCTAGAACACCACAGTTTCTGCTCACTTTTATTACTCCAGTTCCAGTTTGGAATTCTTATTACACTTCCTAGAACCTTTCCATCTGAATGACACTGCCTAGAATTGAGGACTACCTCTTGCCTTGAAAACTTGTTCTGTGAACCATCCATGATTGAGTCTTTATAGAACTTCTCCTAAGGGTGGGGGGAGGCCCATTTAAGCAAAATATATTGCACAGCTATCCTCTACTGCAAATAATTAAACAAATTTAAAAACTAAACAAATCCAATCTAGCTCAACTGAACAGTTTTCATGAACTGAAGTATTCCAAAGAATCAAAGTCCTTTTCTATTTAAGTCTTGGCTCTCCCAATTAATCTAGATACTGGCTGGGCTACTTATTTTTGTTTGTTTTCTTTCCCATTAAATTTACAAAAGTGTTTCAGAATCTCATATAAACTGAACAATTGGATTATTTTTCATTACTTCTTGTTTCTGCACAAGAGCCTTACAGAAGAAGTAAACATACCTTTAATAGAGTCAACAGAGAGTGCATTGAATAAAATGGATGGAAAATTTATGAATAAATGTCTTGAGGCTATCAATTCATCACTTGGCTTTCTTGTTCCAAAATTCACCATAGAATGTGGCAATTTACAAGGGGAGAGTAATTTATAAAATACTAGGACAAATAACAGCTCTAACCAGCACTAAATAAAGATTACAGGGATATTATGTCTTCTTTTAGGATATTTCAGGGTGGCTGGTTACAAAACTGACTTGTATTAATGATTTATATTGGAAGAACCAGCCAGAAACATGGAATGTAATGAGTTTCTCAGAGGTTACAACATCACCTAGACTTTTTGACAAGAAATAGCAGGTGTAATTTTGGGTTGTTGTTTTTAAAATGTATACCAGTGGTAGCTCACAAGAGGCAAATAATTTTGTGATAAAGTTTGACATAATTAAAACAGTTAATTTTTCAGCAAACTGAAAATGCAACTAATAACATTAAACCTTATGCATTAAAAAGTATATCCTCCCACCATTTCATGCTATTTGTAAGACACACTCAAAATTGAACATAATTCCTGTTCAATTAAGTGAACACTTTTTGACATGTTGATTGTGAAGAGACTTGTCAATTAAACCTTACATTGTCACTGAGAAATTCCTTCTAAAACATTTCAATATTGATTGAAGGTTCCATCCATGTGGTTGTTTGGTCTCTGATCTAGGGAAGAGGAAGAAATCACAATAGTTATAGATCAATTATCAGTCAGAGTGATGACTTTTAAATGGAAATATATTGAGGTGGGAAAGGAATCTGGACAGATCGGCAGCATTATAAATTTTGCTATTTTCCCTTTTAATCTCAAATCCTTATTTTTATTGACATGAAACAAGAGTCTACCATTCATCATGGAGCTGCAAAGCTCAAACAATTTTCCAATATCAAATTCCAATACAATTCCAATGTATTAAATATTTATTTGATGACAATCAAACAGAATAGGTTCTCCTTCAAGATATTCAATGTGTATCATCCATAAATATAATTATCTATCTGTATAAAAAAGGATGTGGGCGTGTGTGTATGTTCCACATAACTCTTCAATGGCTCAACCAATTTCAACCAAATTTGGTGCACAGATAATGTACCCTCTGGGAACAAACACTGTGGGGGTAAGACAGCCCTAGCACCCCTTGGGGAATCTGTGTCCCCTAAAAATAGTGCTGAGTTGATTACTCCACAAGCATGCTCCCTCTGATGTGCGATGCTGTGTGACAGAGCAGTGTTAGGCCCATAGAGTTATAGGCCGATAGAGCTACTCTATCTAGATACAGCATTCTAAGAAATAAATACCCGGGCAAGCCGGGTTATTGGCTAGTATAAATATATACTATAAAATCACATTGGATACTTTCACTCTGATTCTCTTTTGTACTTCAAATCCAAAGTACTGCTTTTAATGTAAAAACCATTGCATAGCCAGTCACTGCAAATTTATTGGGGGGGTTTTCAGTCTCTAAATGAATTGATTTAAGAATGCTTTTATTTAACATGAATTCATATTTAGGCACAAATGGGTTTACTGTGGAGGTGGCAACAATGTAGTCCTACAGGTTAATGAAATCAATTCAAATTCCTCTGCAAGAGATTAAATTAAAACTCTAGTAAGAATAGACTTCTTGTTCCTGATTACATATGCTTCTTGGGACAGAAAAAGAAAAAAGGCTGTCACAAAAGAAAGGAAGAATATCAGAGAAAGAATTTGAACTCTGGCCCCATCGATTTCTTGCTTCAGTCTCACCAAGTCCTGAAAAACAAGTGAGCTGGGGCAGATATGAGGTGTGGTATCCCCCCTCATGCTCCATGCAATATATATGTTTATGCATTACAGTTCATTGCCAGTCAGCTGAGACCCTGCTCAGTTGTCCACACAATCAGGGCATTTATATATGTATATTTTCCTTGTATGTCCCTTGGTTACTTAATCACAATCTTTTGTGTTTTTAAATAAAAATGGAAATAGACGTTGCAATTGTAAATAGCTTACATTTTAGAGCTCTATCTAGTTGTTGAAATAATTATCTAGAACATCTTATATATTATCTGGCAGGATTATGTGAAAAGTCGCTGTACAACTTCATACTTTCTGTGCATACCCTAATGATATTGTACCCATGGAACACATCCCAATAGCAAGAGTTACACATAGTTTGAGAGAATGTGTTGTCCAAGATGAAAATGCCTGAGGATTTTCAGTATATATCCTAGTTTTCATACTCTTCAGACATATTTAAAGCATTAGCATATCCTTGGCTACTACAATTGTGCAGTTTTATCATATTGTCTGCTGGAACTCTTATAATCTGTTCTCTAATGTGTCTTCTTTCTTTTTAATGCAGCCTACTATTTTCAGGATGCATTTCTGCACAATCTATTTCCCACATTTCTCATGAACATATATCAGCTGTTAATGTATGAAAGGTACATGTTGTCTAATCCACAACAAATCCATAGTACCAAACATTATTCTTTCAAGAAGTGTAAGTAGCACTTTCTTTGCACATACTTCCAAGCACTCATTCTGGTTATGTAGTGGGCTTGCATTCACTGTCTCTTTGGAATCATTTAAGTGTTTCAGATTCAAGGTGACATTCCACTTCTTAGTAATATTTACTGATCAGTTTTACAGAGTAACATCAATCATAGTTTGCAACACGTTTGACCATTTATCCTTCTCAGATTGGGTACTTTTTCTAAGAGTTCAGTGGCCCTTTCCAGAAAGGGCATTTGTAAAATCTTTCCATTGCATGTAGAGATAAAAGTGAATATGGCCCACACCTGAATCTGAATTAAAAGGAATATTTTCACATCTCAAAAGAAGCACCACAGAAAACACACAGGTCACATGACCAAATGAGCCAATCCTTTTCATATCCTTACTCTCTGGCAGAATCTTACAACAAACAGATACAGAGAATAAATCTTTGAGGAATCAAGTGGAAAATATGCAAGCTTCATCTGAGATTCCTAGACATCTTGTTGGATGTTATCAATCTGCCTTGAACTGACTCACCATTATTCACTACTCTGTAAAATTTTTCACTGTGGGCTTTCTCTGTGACATTGTCTCAAAGCTTTGTGTTGCTGCTATCTCTTCTTTCATCTCTTGCTCCACCTTCTGTTCTCAGTTCACACCCTCACTAGCACCATCTTACAATTTCATTCTACAGTTTCCTTCCTCTATTCATCTGGTGCTCATTTCGTCTTTTTTTTCCATTTGTTTGTTTGTTCCAAATTGTCAAGTTCTAAGGAGCAGGCAACATCATGAAAGAAGAACCTCTTGAATATCTAAAAAGAACTTTATTGCTAATAAGGTGCTGGATCTTGAAAACCTGTCAAATCTTGAAAACAAAATCTTGAAATCCTGCCTGTTAATAATTATGAATTAACTGTCATTGCAACTTTTCCACATGTGAATATCCTGTAAAGGAAGGACTCACAGGAAACCACCCACACAAGCTGGACATTTACCTCCTGATTATAATTGTTTCACATCCTGACATCCTGAGCTCATGACATTTAATATCGTCCCACCAGTTCCTGCCTTCCTGCCTACCCATGCTATGATTCCCTATAAAAGACTGGTTCTGTCCCATTCAGTTGTTGCTTGTATTGAGGTAGTATTGTTATGTGTTTTGCTAAAGAATAAAAGGAAGTTCTGATTGACATCATTGGTGTGCTGCTTCTTCTGTGGGCATAATACCATCCCATTTATTCTGACAAATGGTATCAGAGGATGGTTACCTGATGCCCATCTAGATGCCAGCCTATGCCAGTCAAGATGCCAGTCTACTCTAGGAAGCCGACCCGAAGATCACCGGTGGTAACCAGGAATGTCGCTTGTAGGATGGCTACCCATCTCTCCCCAAGGCAAGCAGAGCAGCTACTGAGCTTAGCTGAAGAGTCCCTGGAAGGTGAGATGAACCCTAATGCCACCCAGATAGAAGGGGCAACCTCCGGAATGTCACCGGAAACCCCAAGGCAGTGTTTGGCTCCTAGAAGTCCTCCAAACCATTCCCAAAATGCTTCTCCATGTGATGAGAGCGAATGGGATGATATTGGTGAGGAGGGAGCCCCTGGGGAAGTAGAGCAGCCAGCCAACCCTAGACTAAGCCCCGTGGAACAAATAGAGTTCCACTCAACTGTTCTACAAGCCTTTGGCTTACAGAGGCAAGTGAAGACTCCTCTGATTACCTAGAAGCCCTCCTGCAAAGACTTGCTAAGAAAAACCCTGAAAAACTAACTCAAAATTGAAAAACCACAAGGTCCCTTGAGATCATCCAGTTGTGCCCCATGATACCATTTGCATTGCAGACTGGAAAAATGGACACTATCTGGTCCCTAGACCCTAGTTACTCTTTCCCTGAGATGGCAGCAAAATACAAACATAAACTAAGCTACCTAACTGAACAAACCCAAGTGCTAGAGTTCCAGTGCCATATATGGCTGCCAGAACCAAAATAAATGAAAGCAGCTGGCCAAACAGCAGAATGACCAAGAAGGTTCCTGCGGAATCGCCAAACCTGGCCGCCCTGAGCAAGCAAACTCCTAGGACTGACCAGCTCCTCGCCCAGATGGCCAAAAAGGCTATGGTGAGCCAGACAATGAGAAAAACTGGCATGCCTACCATGCCAGACATTCAAGCTGCCATCCAAACACTAAATGCGGCTTTCGGTACCACTTTCCACCTCCCAAAGGCCAGCTCACCAAAAATGACCAGCTAACCAGATCGCCCAACACCCAAAAGCCCAGACTCACTTGACCTGTTGGATGATTCAGATGTTCGTCGAAGGTCCTCCCGATGTAGTCCAGTTGTGGGAGGCCACTGCCAAGCCATCCGGAACTTGAAAGCTGAAGCCAGAGTTCCAGAGGTCAGATACAGGCCTTCCAGGAGAGCCCGGAGAGAGGCATCCTACCTCTCCAGCTCCACGATGAAATGAGTTCCGTGCAATCGCAATCGGATGATGAGGAACCATGGTTACTGAGAACACCACAGAGATGCAGATTAGATGCTTTGATCCCCATGACTCCCAGTTTAACAAGACAAATTCAGCACCCACGACAGCAGCAGCTCTCAAACTACTTGCCGGTATATTCAGCAGCTTTGCCAGCAAATTTTAAATGGCTTCTTCTTTCTGGCAAAAATCTGTCAGAATAGGCCAGAGAAATACAGGTTGTGCTAATGAAGGAGGGGACATTATTTATGCTAATTGAGCCACCCCCCAAACCATGGTCAGATGAAATTACTGCTATACATAATAAAGCTTACAGCACATTACTTAGTTCAATAGATTCTGCATTATATTCCAGCATCCCTGATGGTCTAACCTTGCAAGAACTTTGGGTGAGGTTATTTAATATGTTTCAATGTAGAAGTGTTGGGGCTACTAGTATTTATTTATTATTTATTAATAAAATTTCTATACCGCCCTCTCCCGAAGGACTCAGGGCGGTTTACAATAATTAAAAACACATAAT
>JANHJO010004212.1:0-17556 GCA_032468235.1 Pseudoxyrhopus heterurus
ACCTGGAAATAAGGAGAAATTTTCTGACAGTGAGAACAATCAACCAATGGAACAGCTTGCCTTCGGAAGTTGTGGGACCTTCATCTCTGGAAGCTTTCAAGAAGAGACTGGACTGCCATCTGTCAGATATGCTTGAGCGAGTGGTTGGACCAGATGATCTACAAGGTCCCTTCCAACTCTATTACTCTATATCTATCCATCAATTAAGAGTGGTCACCTAATGGGACCCAGAAGGCATGCCTTTTCCACAGCTATGCCTGCTCTTGGAATGGAACACCATACTGCCTGAGGTTAGATTAACTCTAATCTTTGGGAAACCCTTGAAGGCAGAGTTCAGAAGAGTAATTGAGCCATTAAGTTTTGGGCAACTGTTTGAGCCATGGTAGTGCAAGTGGCTAGATTGCAATATTGCAGGTTAACTCTCTGTTCCCTGCAAGGAATTCAATTCTGACCAGCTCAAGGTTGACTCAGCCTTCCATCGTTCCGAGGTTGATAAAACGAGGACCCAGATCATTGGGGGCGATATGCAGACTCTGTAAACAGAGGGCTGTAAAGGACTATGAAGTGGTATATAGTCTAAGTGTTGTTGCTATTTTGTGTTTTAATTGTTTGTAAAATGTGTTTTTATCTTGTACATTTTGAACTCTGTCAACCATCCAGAGTTGCATTTGTGACATGGGCAAATACATAAATAGATAGATAGACAAATAAATAAATAAATAAATAGGGTGTTGACCAAAGCAGAACTGAAAGGGATAATTATTTCCATTGATCTGGACTGTATTTACTGTTGATAGAGTCTAAAATATTATTTGCCTTTTTTAGCAGCTGCATCACATTATTGGCTCATGATCAATTTATGAGCTACTAGAATATTAATTTCTTTTTCATACAGTGAAACTTTTTATTGTGCCTTCCTGTTTTTACCACCATTGTAAGAGTTTATATTTCTCCCTGCTAAATTCTTTTCAGCTTGTTTTATCCCATTGTTTGCGTGTGTCTAGATCTTTTTGAATCTTTTCCTGTACTAGAGAGTCAGCCACTGCTCTTAGTTTTGTGTCATCTGCAAATTTGATAACCATCCCCCTTCATCCAAGTCATGAATAAAAATGTTGAACAAAGCAGAACCTAGGTTTTAATACAGCTCTCCAAAATGATAAGCAACTATTTATGAATATTCTCTGGATACAATAATTATGACTCCATCTAACACAGTATTTAGCGCTTATATTACCAATTTAATAATGAGGATATTTTAAGAAACTTTGCTAATCTAATTTTGTTGAAAAAAGAAATCAAGTTAGTCTGGACTGACATGCTTGTGAAGAAACTATGCTGTCTTTTCTTGTGCCTTTCTATTCAAGTGTTCATAAATATGTTTAATCATTTAAGGGCCTGAGCCATTATAGATGACAAGCTAACATCTGTAACTTCCTGGATCCTTCTTCTTCCTTTTTTTTTGGCATTTGATCTTGTCCATTCTTTTGGGATTTCAAATTTTTTTTCTCCAAGAGTTCTAAAAGTTGACTGAGAGCAGTTATGCACTAGTTATTCCCATATCCTAGGATTTAATCTATGTGGCCCTAGAGACTTTAATACATTTAAATTTGTTAAGAGTTCTTTTATCCTCTTCTTCTCTATTCTATGCTGCAGTTACCTTCTTCCCCTAGTGGCTCAAGAATGATCAACTTGGGCTTAATTTCCTTCTAGATATAAGACATGTAAAATATGAGTTATGGCATTCTGCCTTCTTGCCATCACCTACACTCAATTCATTCTTTCCTCCTTGCAACAGCCCTTCATCCTCTTTGGTTTTTCTTTTATTTCTCACATACTGAAAAAGCCTTTTTTTGTGAATATGGGCATATCTCACAAACATCAGCTCATCCCTTTAGTTCACTTTAGATTTTCATGCAGACAAAAATTACTTATGCAGGTATCCTTGTTGAGTCTGTTTCTTTTGAGTATGCTGTAGCTTTTGAGGAAAATGCTCCAATCATTTGTACTATGCCATTGTTTTTAAAGTCTTGATTTTTAATCCAAATTGTAAATTATTGATTTTGTACTAACAGTAAATTAATTAGTCAATCAATCCATTCATAACAATGAACTGAATTTTTCCGTCCTTATAACTTAAATCCTTTATTCTGTGTGCTACATTCTAGGCTAATAACAAGAACACATCATGACTGTTTAAGGAATAATGATTCAAATTCTTGGAAAGTGGCAGAGACCCCTTTATCCTCTTCACCCTTTAAATATGTCCAATTTCCCCAGTATTGAATTTTATTGCTTATTATTTCAATATGTGTAATCAACACAACATTTTATTTGGATATGAGTCTGAGTAGGCCTTTAGAGAAAGGTTCAAAAGCTTAAATAGTCCCTGCATACCAGCAATTTATGCTTTTTTTAAAAAAAAAATCCTGCATCCTCATTTATGAAACTAGTTTATTGTATACTGGTTCAGAGATCACATCACTAAATCAACAAGCAACATTTTGTGATTTAGGATACGTGTGAACCATGCCAGTAAGTGAATGACAAGGTTACACTGTTGTCAGGTTCAGCCATTGCTCTTTCATGTTTCCATAACTATCTCTCCTCCATACTGTTACACGGATGATCTTTTCATCCCCAGATATGGGTATTTAAATGAGAGATGTCCACAGACATGTGTCAAAAAAGTTAAGATGGCAGTCACAACTGCATTAATATGTATCAAAAGGGGCATGGTTTTAATTGCAAGGTCATGATCACAATTTCAAATATTGGCAACTTTTTTGAGAGCACAACAATATAGTTTAATTTTCTTGTTTGATTTGAGCCCCAGTTTTATATAATTGACACAATTTCTACTTGTGAAATTTCTTCTTTTGGTGGTGGTGAGGCTGAATGGGAATTTAACATCAGGGTAATTTCTTTTTCTCAACTCCAAAGCTGCTGTTTATTTAAACTGTGGGATTAGGCCTTCTAATTATGACAGGAGTACATCAGGGAAGCTCAACTTGCCTATAAGTAATTAGAATCCCAGAACTCTGCATTTTTTTAATAAAGTAGGGAATCATCTTTGACATCAAGGTAACCCTGTATGTTTGGAATAAAGAGCAATATTTTGTGGAAGCTGGAGCCCTGATTGGGGGACATTTCGGCAGTACAGCTTATCCTGGGGAAAAGATGCTCTTGAAACAAATGAATGGTTGATTAATCAGCAAATTCCCTCCTAATAAAACATATCTTAATGAGCTCTTTGGAGGCAAAGAAATCTATCATTTATTGTACAGCAATTGACTTGAGAGCCTTACTTATGTCAGGTAGAATAATTAATGACCTGTGAGGGTTCAGAAAGCAATAGATAAAAATATATTCCCCCATCAGTCATTCTGTGGGAAAAAATCCCCCCAACACACAATTTGGTTTAACTTGCTTGGGTGGGTCAGATAGAGATACGAGCGAAAGACAAATCACATTGAAGACCATTATGATTGATTTGTAATGCTGGCTAGGTATCTCACAAGCTAGAAACTAGCGACGGGTTATACTCTGGAGCCACTCCATATTTCTGAAAGAGACCCAGGGATTGGAGGTATCACTTTTAATATAAATCAAAGTCATGATGTGGGGTTGAACTGCATAATGAAGTTAGTGATGTCTCTTGCTGCTACTGTGGTTTACATTTTTAAAAGTCTCTTTCCTTATTTTGGATGCTCAAGATGGCAACATGGTTTATCTCACTTCCCAATGCATCCTCAAAACAGCCCTATATTAGGTAGAACTGTGTCTCTTCAGAAGGTTCTGACTTAAAACTCACAGCCAACTCTATCAGGGTGGTCAGTATTGAGGGATGCTAGAAAGCTAGATCCAAAGCTTCGAACTGAATGAGGGTTTGATGCCCTTGGTATGCTAAATTAGTGTTTCTCAACCTTGACCACTTCAAGATGCGTGGACTTCAACTCCAAGAATTCCCCAGCCGGCATGGCTGGTTGGGGAATTCTGAGAGTTGAAGTCCACACATCTTAAAGTGGCCAAGGCTGAGAAACACAGTGCTAAATTATTACACCTATAAGTTCCATAGTTCTTAAAAAAGTTATAATATATTTGCCTAATATACATAACACTTGAAAGGCAGAGATGATTTTTGCATTATGGAATATTGGTTTTTTTTAACACTTGAAAACTATTGAAGCAGGGAGTGGGGTTTGTGGTAAGGAACATTTAATAATTTTGATAATATTTCTGGGGAATACACACGTGGGAAAGCCAGTAGCCTCATTATGCTTAGGCAGGGCAGATGGACATACACTGGAGATGCCAACCTTAGTGTGAATATTCACAAATAGCTTTCTCGTGTACCTTTAATTTGAAAATGAACTTTTGGCAGCTGCAGATTCTGTCTCTTTCATGCAAAGACCCTGCCAAGAACCTCTGTATTATGGTGCATTTGGCTACTTTTTTTCTGACTGGCGCCTTTAAGTACAATGCTATTTTTAAGTACTTAAGAGAATTTCACCTTTTTGTTTGATAAAGGCAAAGGGTCAAAAGAAAACATGCAAAGGAATATTCTTTGCTATCACAGAAGGCTGTTTTTCTCTTCTGGTCAGGCTGACCTTTCCTGCCATGCTACTGAGCTAAATAAGATTGTCCATTCTCTGGCAATTGCAACAGAGAGGCTTAGCTTTGATTTCATTTCAGCTCAGCCAATTCTGTTTATACAGAGATAGCACTGTATATTCTGCACACGTGCAGACACAAGCATCTCTTTGCAAGGGTGCTCAGTGACTGTCGTTCACCCTTTCCCAGCATTTTATCAGGTTTAATAAAAGCCATGCTCTGAGATTTCACAGAAGAAAAGGGAAAAAAATGGTTAATTTAAGAAAATTATTTTTGAATACTGTACTGCAACGTACATTTAACAGATTAATATAAAGTACTGAATTACTGATTTGTGGCCCTTAGATATAATGGTTAAAGTGTTGGATTAAGACTAGAGAGCCTTGGATTCAGTCTAGGAGCTTTGGGCCAGACACAATCTAAAATATGTTATAGAAAGTTTGGGGAACTTGCAGATACAGCTGAAATACAATTCCCACTGTCTCTAAATATGGACCATGCCGATTGAATTTACTGAAAGTTCTGGAGACTCCTAGGTTCCTAATCTCCAGATTATGTCTTTTCATTGAGATATTTTTAAAATGACATTTGTCTAGTTTGAAGGGATGAGTCTCCTTAGGTACCAGTCTTGGTTGCAACTCTCCAAGTTTAAAGACAGTTTCTAGAAGAGGATTACTGCTAATACTGAACAATTAATGGTTCCCTTAAAGTACTGTTAGCAATATCAGCATTCTGATTTCTAAGATAACAAATATGGCTTTCTCCCAGTATGCAGCTGCGCTTTTTTTTTGAGACAATTTTTATGGTGGTGCTGTTGATTAATATTCTACCCCAGTGAAGCCCCCCAGAGTTGTTGGATACAGGATGGGTGGCAAATAAATTTATAAACAAACAAGAGATATATCCTTCTTGGTTATGATTCCATTGTTATAGAACTTTTCCAGCTATCTTCAGTAGTTCAGTTTCATCAACTTCATATGGACTTCTTTGCCCAAGCTTCTACTTATGTTGATGTCTTTGCTGTTGATTGAATTGTGTAGGTTTGCGTTGTGTAGGATTGCACAAGACTGTTTCTAAAATCCATTCTTACATTTTGCCTTTGTTTTGAAAATCTCTTACATGATTCACATGAACAGTCTATCATTCCTTCCTAGTTTTGTAAATGTAATTTATATACTTACACAATTAGATTTTCTTATATAGCCAATAGGTGATGATAAATGTGGGACACCATCTTAAGTCAATTCTGAAGTTTCTATCTTAAATCTTTGATTTGACTTTGGTCTCAAAGGTGAATGAATGTATCAATTCTAAGAAATAGGTGGTGATGGAATTTGGTCTTTGGAGAGCAAATGGAATTGTCTTAAGAGAATTTACAGTCTGTGAGTAACATTTTCATCTTCCACACCTTGCAATAGAAAAAAAAATCACTGATACAAACTGAAGAAAATTTTCCTACTTTCTATCCAACTTTTCCTTCAGTAAGGAACAAACTGTGCTTCACATCTTCATTGATTCCCATTTTAATTTTAGAAAATACCTAGGAATCATAAAGGTTTACATTTCATAGAAGAGAACTTGAGAATGCCATTCAGCAGTTTAGATTTTTCTCTTTCCCAATCTTCCCAACACAAGCAAAATGAAACATCTGGGAATCTAATGAAAAAGCTACTGCTACCCGCTCTTGTCCTCACACTTCAGACCTTGAATTATCAGCAAAATCACTTTGCCCCAGGGCATCATCATTTGCAATTTGTTCCATTCTTTGAAAAATGGGCTAGGGCTCTACTAGAAATTAATCAATTTCTCAGCAGTGGAAATAGAATATTGCAAAACTTCCAGGAGAATAGATTATATCTACAATGGAAACATAGTTCAGAATGTGAGTTTTTGGTTTTAGTAAGGCAAGAATTGAAGCTGCATTTTTAATCTTTCAGAAGGACCTTACCTGTCTATTAGCTCTGTAATTGTCACTCTCTACCCAACAACCACCCCCCTACCCACCCAACAAAAATAGCTGTATCACTCTTAGGTATTTTATCTATCCTTGGATACAAAGTCCAGCGAGTTAGTCTGGATGGAGAAATCACTGTATGTTACACAATGAAATGTGAAATTACTCTGAAGACATTTCTTCTATTGCTGCTCTAATGATAATTTTTCTATAATGTGGATTGGGCATACATATGGGAGACAGCCATCATGCTGATTACCAGTTGGCAAATGTTGCTACATTTATCCCCTCTTACAAAATTAGCACAAACTAACTGTGCTTTTTCTGTCCAACCGAGGTGCAGCTTCAGACTACCACTGTCTCCAAATGGTACATTTGGAGGGATCATCAGCATGCAAATGTACACTGCATGCTATTCCCATTATAGCCATAATCTGCATAGCGTATCTAAATCCACAGTATATTCTTTGTTTCTGTATTGGAAATAATAGTACCTATCACTGAAGTGTAGAGTACCACTATCAGTTTGGAATTTATATTTTTTTAATACCAAAAATGTGGTTGATTAGTGATCAAGCATATTTTTGAAGCAGCCTAAGATAAGGATTTGAGGGTTTCTCTCTCTCTCTCTCTCTGTGTGTGTGTGTGTGTGTGTGGTGCTCCACTGATAATGGTGGGGTAGAGTATTGGCAATTATTTTTATTTGACATGTTACAAGATTATTGATTGCAAAATGTTGACAAAAAAGATAATACAAACAAATATGAAAATCTGTCTTCTATTTATACATGATGTGGAAGTCTAGAGATCAGCCATCTACAGTTGTGCAAACTAACAAAGATTTATAGATAGCCATTTTCAAGAAATGATCTCACCTTTATCATTTTTTCCTCCCCCCCAATAGTCATTGAATAATATTTGCCCATTGAGTTCAGTTCTCAATGGACATATTTAGTCACTTTACTCCTTAGGGCATTTTTCTTAAAAGTTTCTTAACCTGCTCAGACCATGAATTTGACTATAAAAAGCACACCGGACACTGCACTCTAAAAAGAGGATGGGGCCAGATGAAATGTTAAATTTGTTTTAGTAAAATTAGATTAGATTAATGGAAGATAATTAAAATGTTGTTTTCTCATTCCTTCTTTGATTTGGGCAATTATGTACCGGATATATATGAGAATCAATATTAAAATAAGAGTTTGTTTTCTCTCTCTCTCTCTATACACACACACACACACACACACACGGGCTATGAAGAGATGTTATGTGGAGTGTGTATACATAGCATATCTTGGGTCAAAAAGATCTTTGCATAAGATCAACCATGGAGTGCTGCTGCTTGATCCTAAACACACACACACACACTCTTACTTTAATCCACATCGCCCTAATAAAAATGATAAAAATGACTAGAAATACTTATATTTAATTTTAATATAATTTTTATCCATGCTATTAATGTCAACATATTTTTTTCCAGTTCAGACTATAAAGTTTTACTTGAAGTAAGTTCCCATACTTCATAGGGAACATGGCCAGAATCAGAGTTTTAATTTCAACAGTACTATAGGGCAATGTGAAAGCCAGGACCATGGACAGCGGCATTCATATAAGCAAGGGCACTGGTTGCACTCAGAATGGGGGAACTCTTCTTGGTGCTGATTAATGCTACTTACATTTTTGATCATGTATAAAATAGAGTCATATGGCCTTGATTATTATGATAAAACTTGCCAAGAGAATCCAATTGCTTTTCAAAAGCACTGGAACCATTAGGTCCTGGCATGAAGCTATTTTTTTGTTCCTCTCCTTGCTGGAATAAACACAAAATACAATATGCTGAATCTTGAATGAAATAAGTTAACACTTATGGATGGAAGGCTGAGTCAACCTGGTGAGATTTGAACTGCCAAACTGCTAGTTAACCACAGCACCACCACAGCTCATTGTATTCTGCATCAAAGATAGAGTATGTGAGTATGCAAATATTTCCATTTACATACAATTCTCTCAAAGCTTATAAGCATTGTGCATAAAAAGGCCCATATCATAAGTTCATTCAGTATTCTGATATATTTGCCTACAACTTTTTATGTAGGAGGGAAATTTAATTATTTAATCAATTTGTATGGCTACCCATATTAATAGATGACTCTGGGTGGCAAACAAAATTAAAATGAACTTAAAACAATAGAGCAACAATAGAAAAATTAAAGTACATAGCAGTTGAAGAAGATATCAAATCAATAGATGCTAAAACACCAAAGAGATAGGGCCTCTCACACACTTGATGCCCTGGGCCTGTGTACACTACCAAGTCTTTACTGCCATATAAAAGGAGAGCAGGATCGGTAGAAACATATGGCGAGAGATGTTCCCTTGGGAAAATCAATGCATTCTACAAGAATCTGATTGCTGATCAATTATAGAAAACACTTTGAAGCAATTGGACCAATGTTGTTGGACCAATGACTGGTCCAAGTTGGACAAATGATATCTCACAATGCACTACACCACACACACACACACAGAGAGAGTGGGAGAGAGAGATATGCTGCCAATATGACAACTGGGGTTCCTGTATAATTTATATTCTATAGAAGTTTGTGGTGTAACTCGAAAGTAGAGGAATCTCTTTTAATCTGAAAGCACAGGTATCATAAAGTATTATCCTCTTGTGTAAATAAATAAATGACCTGAGACAAGCACTACTGAAAAATGTAATAGATGGTAGTGCCCATAGTTTCTATATAACTAAAGGTTCCCCACCCAATTAATGTTTCAATTTTAAGCACAACTACTTAGGAGTTAGACAATTGTGTACATTTCTTTCAGCAAGATAAAGTATTCTGTGGCATATTAAAGAAAATAAAAGTTTGGTAACTTACAGGGACACATCCACACAGTTTTCTTGGCATAATACAGAAATCATTTGCCATGGCTGGTGTTCTGAGAGGTCACCTTAACATTATTTTCCTAGTCTACTCTACACATCAGGATTTTCAAGGTGGATTCCATCCAGCACTAAATAGGGCTGACCCAGCTTAGGTCTTTAGATCAGACATCAGCTACTGCTGGTTTCATGGATCACAGCCTTACTGTACAGATACAATAGCATGCTACTTATCACAGCTAACTCATGTATCTTCTGGTCCATGGCAAAATATGTGTACAAATGAATGAGTTAATCTCTGTATTTAGTAAAAGAACCATGGAAATTAGTTGAGCTTATATATACATCCATTGATAACATTTAGATTTCAGTACCGTGATACTTTTAAAACATTGGGGAGGACGTTGCATGACTTGGCTATTTTTTGTATGCTCAGAGAATTTATTACTTGGATTTTTTTTTTGAAACTGCTTTGTGAAATAATATTTCTGAGGTAAAACTGATTTTTTTGAATTATTATTAATTCAAGGCCAGGCAATTCATCTCGAAGGCCCGAGGTTAGTCCGCAGCCCTATTTAGGCAAGAGTTTAAACGTCTGTCAGTGAGAATGACAGCCGGGAGAAACCTCACTATAACCAGATTTGGCAGGTGCCGCTCCCCTCCCCCCCCCTCGGAGGCGCGGGGGTTGGGAGGGCAGTTGCGAGAAAAGGCGTAGGCGCGCTTCTCATTGCGCATCCTCGGGCTCACTCCTTGTTTCTGGGCTGCCGGCGGTTCGGTCTGCGGCAGGCAGGCGGGCGATCATGGCGCTGAGCAATTTCCTCTTCGCGCAGTGCATCTGCTACTTCCTCGCCTTCCTTTTCAGCTTCATCGTGGTGGTGCCGCTATCGGAGAACAGCAACGACTTCCACGGCCGCTGCCTGCTCTTCACCGAGGGCATGTGGCTCAACGCCAACCTGACAGCCGAGCGGCAGCGCTTCACCGTTCAGGAGTGGGGACCCGAGTCTGCCTGTCGCTTCAGCCTCTTCGCCGGCCTCCTCTCCCTTCTTCTCGCCGCAGTGCAGGCCTGGAGGACCCTCTTTTTCCTTTGCAAAGGCCACGAGGAGTAAGTGTTGGTCTTGCCTCCCTCCACCTGGGCCGCGAACCGAAGCGAAGGGGGTGCTGCTTATTAAGAGGTCGGGTGAGGCGACGAAGGGGACTGAAGAAGAAAGGGAATATCTGCTATTGCCCCCCCCCCCCCCCAATGCAATGCCTGGAGCTCCAATGGGATTTTTCAAAAGTTGATTTCCCTGGGGAGGGTGATTTCCGTTGTGCTCTGGCCGGCTTGGTTCCTTCAACACACTGACCCAGAGTTTAGCCACCCTTGTTTACAGTTCTTCCTTGTGTTAGCTCACAACGAAGTTGGGGGTAATCAAATAAACTGTGGTTAAATAAACATTGACTGATCTGGGATGGGAAGATTCTATAATCTGGAGCTCTCCTACCGCAATGGACACTACCTCCCATAATATTGAACAGCCCTGTCATTTAGAGTAGTGTCTGTCAGAGGTGTAATCCAGACAACTGGGGTAGGCATACCATTTTGGGACTTCATAAACCCAGCCAACTACTTGTTGGCATCATTTTTTTGTGTATCTCTCTGCTGCCATTTACTGGCCTTTTCAGATTTTCACAGTCAGCTATGGTAAATCCAGTCTGGAGAGTATCCTGATGGAAAAGGTAGCTGATAGTCATTGCTTAATAGTTGTACAACTGTATAACTTGACCAAGATCTTTGATTAATGGGATTTACTTTGAAATATGGCTGTACAAGATGATGACTAATATAACAGGCAAGGTCATCTAAACAGATGGATAAAACATCCGAAAGCTATTTAAATATATATTTTAAGTGTCCAAATCAATGTATAAATACAGATTTTGCTTAATTGAGACCAGGAATTGTATTGCTAAGCACCATAGTCGTAAAGCATGACATCATGTAACCACACCAACTTACAATGGCAGTGGGGGCAATCCCAGTTGCCATTGTTAGGTGAATCCCATGTGGTTTACACTGTTCCTTGATCATATGATTGTCCTTTGCAACCTCTTGCTGGCTTCCCCATTACCTGTGCTTGCTAGATACTGGTTCACAAATGACTACAGGACATTGTGACTGTTGCAATTGTGAGCCAGTTGTCAATTACCTGAATCAAACAACATGTGTTTGTGGGGATGCTGAGATAGCACAGCTATGAGGAATAGTCATAAATTTGCCTTGTTCAGCACCACCTTAACTTCAAAGAGTTGCTGATTGTTCAATGAAGATTACCAGTAAAACCAATAATAGAATACATACATACCTAGAAGCTATAGAAATCAAAAACATTTGCATGACTAAAGATAAGTGATTAATTCTAGTTAGACATTTCATTCCCCAGTTGGGTGCCCTATGGATGTATTAGATCAGGGGTGTCAAACTCATGTTGTCAGACGTCATCATGACATATCGTGACTTTTCCCCCCTTTGCTAAACTGGGCATGGGCATGGCCAGTGCATGATGCATCCAGCCTGCGGGCTGTGAGTTTGCAGGCCTGTATTAGATGAATGAGATGCTGGAAATTGTAGTACAATAGATCTGGAGATACAAGATTTTGGTTAATACTTGCAACATTTTCCTAAAAGTTTCCATTGTACTGAATTAATTCCATCATATCCTGTGTTACTCTATTGCTATAAAAGTCAGTCAGACCATTTAGAAAATTTATGTTGGCATTGTCTATTCAATAGAAAAGTAGGCGTGATTCCAGGCAGCTTCTTCAATGTGCTTTGTGCATAGTTCATTATTGTAATTTTATATGACAGCTATTGAAGACCTACATCAGTGCAAAATTTTTCCTCCATTTGGTCTAGCTTTTTTTTCTTACCATCAATGAACTGTTTCATTTCCAAACTCTAAAGATGTGAATGTTCCATAATGGTATGGCTCTTCTAGTTCTGAGGATATATATGTGTGTTTCATATACTTTTTTTTTACCAGAATTTCAGACCATTGCTTTGCCATTTTGAAATCACCTATGAGTCTTGCTTTATATATCTTTTTCATTCCAAGTAGAAAGCATTTTTTTTATGTATACCCTAAAATGAAGTATCAAGCTATAACATTTGGAAAAGAGAAGAAAATCTCACATCTCAGGCATGAAAGTTTCATCAGATATAAAGATTGTGTTAAGTTGCATTATGGAATTTCTCAAACCTTGTGGAGAATAAAGAAAGGAATATTTTTAAAGAGGAGATGTGACCTGGAGATAGTCTTATTTTCTCAAAATTAGCACCCAGATTAACCCAAAGCAGAATGATGAGCAGAAGCTAAAACAGACAATATGTACTATTTTAGTGTGGGCTAAGCAGACATGTTCAAGCCACATTTGTATAACAAATACTTTTTTTTTTTATCTCTGTGGAGATGTGTTTCTATATCATTTGCTGATATACTATGAAGTTATTTAAGACTGCTTCATTATGACTTGATCAAAGAAAGGGGGAGGAAGTTTTTGGTTTAGCAGATTTCATTAACATAAAATAAAATATCAGAATATAGAATTATCCTAGGATCTGCTGCACCTGAGGATCAGAAACATTCAGGATGCTGCAATGATTCATATCAGTTCCAAAAATATCTGCAACTCATTAAAGCAGCTGCATTTTTCTATGTATCCCTGTGATGCATATTTTGTATGTGTTTATTCATTCTAAAGCACTGAAATCCTGCAGCTAGGATTACTTTTTTCAATTGTTACAGACAATTCTGCATTTAAAATCGTCTACTGTAATTTACATAGCTGACTACAAGAACTTTCACAAAATCCCCTTTAGACTTCAAAACACCATTCACAAATCAAATCTGAAGCTCTGTACATCCTGGAAATAATATTCAGGCCACCTCCTTATAATGTATTACATACATTATAGAAGCAGCAATGAATATGGTTTCCAAAATCTCTGAAACTTAACATCAGAACCTCATTTGAGATCGGCTGCAGCCAATCATAAAGGTCTATGCAGTGTTTCTATTCGTGAGAAGTTCTGCTTTTCAGTCCTATCATCAGTTAAAAAGACTTTTCTTTTCAGAATCAGAGGGGGGACTCTACATATCCCAAGAAGGAATTTTAAGTCGACAGATGTTTCCCTTAAGGATTTAGGATTCCCCTCTCCAACATGTTCATGAGAAAATTATTTTTCAGAGAGCTCCATATCCTCTACCGAGATGTTTTCTGGAGAGACAGGTCTAGTGTATTAAGAGGTCCATGTTACATTCAGGGGACTCTGTGTGGCATTTCATTTAAACAGTTTAGCACCAGCACTTATATTAAAAGCCAGTTGTCACCATATGAGCATATTCAGGTTTTTAAATCAATTTCAGAAGTTTTCTGACTCTATTGATTTATTCAGAGTAATGCAGGTGATCAGAAACATTAAGTTTTGGGTTATTGCATTCGGGCAGTAATGTTTGCAAGATAATATTTATGGTTACTTTTGAGTACCAATACTTTTGCTCATACTTTTTTTTTAGTTTTTCTTTCTGCTGGTCATTTAAATTGTTCCTTATGGCTTGCCAAATGATTAGAACTATCTGGATAGAACCTTTCATGTATGTACGTATAATGGTCAACCCTTCTCCATGAGAGAATAATTAAAAATGTCATCTTCTACCTACTGCAACCAGAAATAGGAATTATCAAGTGAGGTTCTAGAGTCAATGCATGCTGGTGCTAACACAGATCAATCTTAAATAGATTTATCTTCATTATGGTAGAGATAGGGAAGAAATCCCATCCCAAAAGACTCAGACAGGAAGGACTGAAAGAAAAACCTGATTCTGATCTGTCAGTCTAGATAGGGGGATAGGTCATAAGAGCCCGGGAAAATCAAAAGTCTGAACAATCGATTGGAATCAGGAAAAAAAAATCTTTTCAGGTGGGCATTCAAAAGAGAATGTGAAAAACTCAATGTTGTTTTTGTTTCTTATATTCCATCCTGAGGAGAGAGATATCTTGTATTACTCTGACTATTGCCAAGTTAGAAAAATAACTCCAACCAGAGAAGGTTTGGAGAATAAGAAGGAAGTAGACCTGTACGGAAATGTGGATCTAGATGTGGATTTCCTTTGATTTGATCCCAGCATTGCATGTGGTTCAGAGTTATTGCTTGTGTTACTGATGAAATATGTTTTTCTTTTTCTTCTCCCCAATCTCCAATTTTCATTGCAGCTCTTTCTTTTATGCTTTCCTGAATCTTCTGATTAGCGCCTTCGTGGTTTTTGTCATCTTTATTGCCAGCACTATTGTGACTGTTGGGTTTAACATGTGGTGTGATGCTATTACTGAAAAAGGAAGCATGCCAAATAGGTGAGTATTTTGAACACGATACATCGGTGTGGAAAAATGGGAAATAGCACATATACGCAGATAACAAAACAAGGAAAACAAGTAAGGAACTTTATAATTTGGAGCTTTATTAAAGCAAGACTGGTTACATAAGAGATTTCGCCTCTGTCATCGTATTCTTAAGGTCCAGGGTTTCTATTACATAGAAAAGGGTTGGACAATTCTTTTTTCAGTTGATGGCTATACTTAAACATAAATTATTTTTCTTCTATGATTCACAAAGTATGGTGGAACCAAAGCTGAGGAAAGCTACTGCATGTAGCTAAAATACTAAGTACCTATGTCCAGCTAAAATGTAGAATTTACTACATATATTTTATAACTGTGTGCCTTTTTGTTAGCTTTTAGAAAAAAAATGGTATAAATGATGATAGTATATAAATAAGTGACTGAAATATGAATTAAATATAATTTTCAGAACTTGGAGTTCAGTATGCATCCCAATATAGCCAAATTCCATATAAAAAATTGGAGATGTGTTAGGGTTATGCAAAATTTTGAAGGCCTGCTTTGCTTTTAATGATACTTACTGCACAGTATGGTTTGAAGGTGCTTTGCCAAGCAACATAGCTCTTTGAGGAGCAAAACCACTGCTTTGCATTGCTTCAGGATTCTCCACCCCAACAGCTAAAGGAGTATCCATGTACTCACAGAGTTCACTTCCAGTGTGCTACCAAAGTGATAGAGAGCGGTTTGATATAGTGAGTCTTATGTTTGTGACACATTGTGGAGAATAGCATCATCCCTATTGAAGTACTACATTGAAAGGCTGCCTGGCACAAGCTAATATGCATAAAAGTAATTTGCTTGAGATGGGCAGTTTTAGAAATCGAATAAATAAATAAGAGAATTTGATAACTGTATAAATAAAAAGACCTCTGCATATCTTTCTGGAAAATCTTGGAGTGTGAAGTGATTGTACTCCAGAATGATAAACTTTTTCTTGCCATATTTAGAACACTGCAAATTATATGTAGTTGAGATTCACTAGTTTCTTCTGAAATCTCAAAATGAATATAAGAACTTGGGAGATGAATATGGCCTTATGGTGAACAAAAATATTCACTGAGACTGCACTGAGTTAAGCTAAATGTATTCAGTTCTTTATGCAACTGAATTGGCCTCTGGGAATTTCTACTGAAATCAGATGTGTGTAAAGTTCCATATTGCACATTAAATATATTCATATTAAATAAATGTAGTCAATCACTATGGGATTAATTTGAAAAGAGTATAAAGTGATTAAATGTGTGTGATTTAATAGAAATCTTGTGAATAATAAGTACAGTATGTAGTGAGAATTTATGTCTTATAATGATTAAAGCACTGATTTTGCCTTGCCATATGTTGTATATGCCATCAGTGTATGTTTTATTTAGGACTGCCATGATTATTTGAATATTTGGCTAAAATATTCTCTCAGGGTTTTTTTTTAAAATCTAACCAGCTAATTAAATATTCAGATAAGCCTCCAAGGTGATTGACAGTATTAGAAAGGTAAGAAAGAGAGAAAATGACTTTAGGAATCTCAAACCCTGTGATTTGCCAAGTAAAAATCCAAGATAATTATTAAAAATGAAAATAGAAAACAATCTATATGCAGACTTTATTTTTGATTGAATTTTGTCAGGAACATTGGAAATAAAACATGCAAATATTATCTTCTGATCAACATACAAATAATATCTTCTGATCAAGCTTCTTTTCATCGTGATTGAAAGTCCCTGGCATGATGCCAGAGAGGGCATTTTCATATGGGTTGGATAATTGGAGAGATATAGTACAAAGGACTTGTGTATGGATTTTAAATTTAGAATCTGGAGACCTTTTTTGTTGATGCAATACATATAAACATGATATACTTATATTTTTGGAAATAAGGCTTCTGTGGCTTCTAAATTGTACAGTACTTAGAAATCCTAGGCCCTTACAAAAATCAGCTATGGAGAATATTGGAGGGTAGAGGTAAAACTTCTATGTTGTATAGTACCAGTACATGGCCAGTGAAACAGTATTCATTGAGTTGACTTGGTATAGTATGCATTGACTTGACTTGGAAGGGTCAAAATCTGCAACATGGATCATGATCCAACCCTGTCCCTTGGCACTTCCCTCCAATAGATACCCATGCACAGACCAATGATAAAATATCCTGTGTTGGGTGGTAATGTCATTGATGGGCTATCATGAACCAGCATCCCTGCAATGCCAAAATGGTTGAGAAAAAATAGTAGCTGCAGCTGATAGGACTATTAAAATTTATTTCTGACATAGCATCAGACCATTTGGCTTATTGTTGGCTCACAGTCAGCACAGGTTTGTTAAAAACAGATCATGCCAAACCAATCTTATTTCATTTTTCAACATAGTGACTAACCTAGTAGCCCAGTGAAATATTGTGGACATAATATACTTAGACTTCAGCAAGGCATTCGACAAAGTAGACCACAACCTATTTCTTGGTAAGCTAGAAAAAAGTGGGATACATAGTATTACCTCCAGATGGATTCACAACTGGCTGACAAACTGTACCTTAATGGGTCTAAGTCTACATGGAGGGAAGTAAGCAGTTGGGTGCCACAAGGTTCCATCCCAGTACTCTTCAATATCTTCATAAATGACTTAGATGAGGGAATAGAAGGGGAACTTACCAAATTTGCAGATGATA
>JANHJO010004212.1:32227-51281 GCA_032468235.1 Pseudoxyrhopus heterurus
GATGTGTAGTCCAAATGTTTCTACAGTGTAGGAGTTGTAGATTACATGATAGATTTTTTCTAAAACCGAACTGCTTTGATGAATGATGAATGATGTATGATGTATGAACAAGTGACCATACAGAAATAAATTCAAAGGATTTTTTGAGTAAATGTTATAAAAGGGCTTAATACTGTATTTTATTATTGTACAGTTACTTATGTATTTTTTCAATCAAAATATTTTTTTAAGAAACTAAAAGGTAATTTCACATGGGAGTGACAAAAATAATAAAAATAAAATAGGCATTAAACAGGAAAACAGAAAGTTTTCTGACTCATCAGATTTTTCTAGATTTCTTATAATGAAAGAAATAATGATTGCTCATATAAAGATCATCACTTTGAACATCACATATTATAGCATCACTTTAACACACACTTCCCAGCTCTAACTCTATTTTGGCCACTCAAGAAAGAAGATGGCTGCTGCAAGTCTTTTATTATTCCAGTCACTGATTTAAAATCTTCATAGATTTATTTTAGTTTTGCCGTTTCAAGGTTAGAAACTCTGTAGGAAAGAATTTAATTTTGCATAGAGTGTTGTTTTATGGAATTTAAAATGTGAAGAACCTAAGAAATAGCTAAACAACTCAGCTTAGTTGAACTGCAGTTAGAATTTCTTCCAGGTCTGAGATTGAACCAGGAATTATATTATGTGACATAATGGTGCCCTCTAGTGCTTTTATTAAGCATGGTAGTTTTAAAGGCTGGAGTAATGGCCGAAAATAAACAGAAATCTGGCTTTGGTTTAGCTAACTGAATTTTCTTTCAGGAGGGAACGCTGTTCAAGATTTGATATAGCCAATTTTCAAAGCAGTCCTCAGAGTGGGCTATGATGAGGCATTCTATGTTTTTGCAGGAAAGCAGAACTAAATATGATCTAAATATTTTATGTTTCTTTCTTAATCCCCTTACCAATTTCTAATACTACTTCAAATGCAGACTTTTTAAAACTATAAGACCTTCATTCTAGAAATCCTCAAATTAGTTGAACACTCCCATGTCATGAAAAATCCTGCAACTGTTGACCAAAAAGATAGAAAGGTAGCATCTATCATAATACAGGCAAACAATACTATATAAAGTGGACAAAAGTACATCCAAGCTATGTAAAGGTGAAAGAGCAGAGGAGAAAAATGATTATTTCAGGGTTCCTCAATAGCAGAAACAGTCGATTTAAAGGCTAGAAATAAAAACATATATTGAAGATGCATCTACCCTCATTGCATTGCATTGCAAAATTATCCTGCATTTTTCCCTACTAATTGTTATTCAATTTGAAGATACTTAATTGGCTTTCAAATGTTTTTTTTTTCCAAGATGAAGACAAGTTTTGTGATATTTGGATAGACCAAGTCTGGTATTTTTACACTTAGTTATAGGCTAACATTGTGTAATAATTACTCCATTGTTTATATGCAGCTGTCTTATTTTCTCATACTTCAATTGCCATAGGCAGACATCAAGAGGAAACTCGTCTCCTGGTACTTCTTTTATTAGAAAGTGTGGCAGCCAGGGAAGTTTCAATGTAATAGTAAGATGTGTAAGGGCAAGATAATCAGAAGTAGCATCCTCAATTATTTATAACCATAAAACTAATTCTGAATCACACCAAGGGAGATTCAAATTTTCAAGTGCTCTGAGTATAAGCTAGGAAAACAGAAACCTCTTTAATAGGGAAATATTTTTTTCAAGGAATTGCAAAGACAGAATTTTTAGTCAAATTAGTATTGTTAAAACTGAGTAATAGTCAAACAAGTAGGGTACTTTCTACTCAGTTCTTGTCAGGCTTCTGCTCAGGGAAGCTTCCCTACCCAGTATCATGTTTCAGCTGCAACAAATATTAGGAGTAGAGAGAATGGATGCATTATCATCCTCTTTCTCTTTTTATGAGAAAATTTCAATAATTTATTTTATTTATTAAATTTATATGCCATCCATCTTATCCATAAGGCAACTCATTATCCTGTACTTTTTATAACTTATACAGCAACCCATTTCTATACTACTTCATGCCTAATCAGGCATAGAAAATTGCATAGATAAGCTTCAGGAGGAATGTAAGATCAATTATGTAAACATCAGTTTCTCTCTGAAAAAAGGACTAGTGAAAACAAAACTCAAAATTGTCCTGCCTTGATTCTCTTTGGTATAAGAGGGGGGAGAAAAACTCTGTTAGGTTTTCAAGATTTTGCTATTATATCCCATAGCAATAAATTAGTTCTTGTATCTATTTCCTGACCTGCAATACATTGAAGGTCTGACACCAGATTGCTTAGATAATTAACAATTCCACAGATGACAGACTGTGCAGAAAGCCAGTGGGCTCAGGTGGATTTTTTTTTGACAGACAGTTATGATGTCTTTACCAGTACAACAGTTACAAAATTCCATTTCATAATTTAAAAACCAAGTAGTTAAATCAATATTTAGAACTATCACAATGCAAACCTAAGGAATGCCCTTTATACTACAAATCCTGTATATATCCGTAATTAGGATCAATTGTAATTGGGACAGGCAGAGGAATTAGGAGGCTACTGTGATGATCTAAACATGAAACATCAGGAGACTACTGCAATGATTAAACCTGAAACAATTAAAGCAAACACCAATAAAACTGTAGCCCTTTCTATCACCCCTTTGCTTACAATCCTGTGAATATTTAGCAAGAAAAAACTGGGAGTCTCATTTAAGATCAATAAATGAGCACAAAGTCAATCAAAACTTGGAGACTTAGGGCAGAAGAAACTGGAACAATCTAGAAGCCCTGGGGAAAATAGGGGGAAAACACAAAAGAGAAGAGGAAGGCAATTGGCTTTAACATGACAATCTCCATCTTATCCATATTCAGTAATGCATTTAGACAACCTCCAAGATGAAATGCTAATGAGACATTTCTGTCATTGTCGACCATACACTTTCCTCTACCGATGTGTGTTTCATCAACACAACTGTGATACTGAAAACCTTAGTCATGTATCAAGGGACCAATTTTATTAACATTATCAATCTTGTGATATCTTCACATTAAAAAAGACCATAGAAGATTAATGAAATTTATTTATGGTGAATATCCCAGAAAGCATATATGCCATGTACAATTCAAAATATCTTTAAGAGCAGATGCAGGGGGTGGGAAGTCTGATATAAGAATAGGGGAGGCAATAAACAAACACATTAGCTAAGACATCTTCCTACATTCAGTAGACTTTACTGTTGCCTTCTATATTTTCACTAAATCTTTTCTGTTATGGCAGCTGCTTTTATGTTATGGCAGCAGACATTCTTCAAGATGTCCTAATCTTTTCTTGCCAGGCTGACAGGAAAGGGCATTTTGTAGGAGAAAGACAGCTATCAAATGGCATTCTTTTTTTTAAAAAAAGTTCTTTTTCCAAACATAAAACTGTGAACCTGATCAAGTTTTCTTCAGTGAGAAGATAAAAAGTACCAGATATGCTTCCCCACCAAATACTTTTTGAGTATAATTCCACCAAATATATATATATTTTTACAGACAGTAAACTTTCCTTTGCTTTCCACAAACTTCTGTTTGTTTGAAAATAAATGGAGATCCAGATCTCCATGGGGATTCCTGTGTTGCTCAGATACCTGTGAATATTTCTGGTGGTTCCAAGAGAAAGTACAGATATTTATAGCTTAGAGTCAAGGCTTCTCATATTTTAATTCACAGAATAAGCTTATGCATGCTATTTTATTAATTATGTATTAACGATTCTAGTTGTTATGGTTTCATAATACTGTATGTTGAATCCATAATCAGTCACTATTACAATAAAATCTATTTGTTGGCTATTCTGGCATGATGTAATCAAACTTGTCAAAAGTCACTACTTTGAGAATACAGAGGTCCCACCAACAATCTCTATAAAGTAGCTAATGTCCATGAGCCTTTGCACTAAGAGAGTTCTGAAACATTTCACCCTTTCCCATTGGTTAGAAAAACAGCAATAGCTGTTGCTTGGACAACCAATTAGTGTTTGCAAAGTGTGTTCTATGATTCTAAAGTACAATAATTTTGACAGACTACTGGAGGAACAGCAGGCTCTTCCATTAGATAGTGAAATGGTTGTTCCAGGAGCAGATTTTGAATATTATGCATCTTATAAAGGCTGAAAACAGTCAATCAATTGTTGTTGTTATTGTTATTTGAAATTGCTTTTGGGATTTTTAGCAATAGCACTGTATTTATATACTGCCTATCAGGGCTTGCAACCCTCTCTAAGCGGTTTACAATGTCAGCATATTGCCCCCAACAATCTGGGTTCTCATTTTACCGACCTCAGAAGGATGGACGGCTGAGTCTACTTGGAGCCTGGTGGGATTCTATCAGTCAAACTGCTGATCTGCAGTACTGTATTCTAACCACTTGAGCCACCACAGCTCCAGTTTTTTAAATCTCCATGACGGTGAAAGGCATCATAAGCTCACAGAACCTCATGTTTTTCAATAAAAATTGTTACGTAGTCAGAAAGGTAATGTCAGACTCCTCCTGATTTTTGTATCCTAAATGAGAACAAAGGTTGATGGTGGTGAGCCTTATGCTTAATCATTTGAGAACTGAATCACCACAATGGAGAGAACCATCCCATCTCCCCCAGTGATAACATGGATTAATGCTAGGAGATGAAGTTAATTACTGGAAAAAGCTGAATCAGCTCATGCTTTGCATGAAAAGTATGCAATCCTATGTATTTCAGTATGAAAGATGGAAAAACATTTCCAACGGATATCCACAGATTTCTTTGTAAGTGAAACAACACCTTAACAAATTGACTGTCACAACAGCACCAATGGGTATGCCACTCTTGAAAACATGCTACAGGTAGTCCTCGACTTACGACCACAATTGAGCCCAGTAATTCTGTTGTTAAGTGAGACATTTGTTAAGCAAGTTTTGCTCCATGTTACCACCTTTCTTGCCTCAGTTGTTAAGTGTCTCACTGCAGTTGATGAATTAGTCACCGGGTGGTTAAGTGAATCTGGCTTCCCCATTGACTTTCCATGTCAGAAGGTCACAAAAGCTGATCATATGACCTCGGGACCCTGCAACTGTCGTAAATATGAGTCAGTTGCCAAGCATCTGAATTTTGATCACATGATCATGAGGATGCTGCAAAGGTCATAGCTGTGAAAAACGGTCATAAGTCACATTTTTTAGTGTCGTTGTAATGAATGGTCACTAAATGAACTATTGTAAGTTGAGGACTACCTGTACTGAATGTCCCAAATGTCTGTCTACCTGTACTGAATGTATTTCTGTCTGTCTGTCTGTCTGTCTGTCTGTCTGTCTGTCTGTCTGTCTGTCTCTCTCTCTCTCTCTCTCTCTCTCTCTCTCTCTCACACACACACACACACACACACACACACACCTGAGATCCCCCAGGGTCAATTGTCCATAAACATATGGATATTAAAGATGGATGTTTAAAATTAGCATTTTAGGAACGGTAATTTCCAAGAATAGTGGTAATTTGTACATGAATATTTTTGAAAGTATACACAAAGTGTAACGGGAGAGAATAACAGTTGAATGGATATTATCCTGACAATGACTAGATTTAGACTGATCTGCATAAATCACATTAATAATAAGCTGGAAGAACCTACGAGCAGTTTGTATATAAGGCAGCTTCCCCTCTCTCCATCCTGCTCTGTTTTGGAAGCAACGTAAGTGTCAAGCCAGGACATGCTGATGGGTTGCAGAGCCAGATAAAACATCTGTTTCACCCAACATGGCAATTTTTATTTAAGGTGCTTTGCTATTATTTCGTAATAATGGTATTCTTTTATAAAGCTATTTGTGCATGAAAAATCTGCGCCTCCGATAATGATTTTAAAAAATTGAATGGACTACAGCCATTTGTCTGTTATATGCATATAGCTAGTAAGTGGAAATTTTTTTTTTTGGAAAAAAAAACAAAAAAAACCCTGCCATTGCTGTATGATTATGGGTAAAGGTCCACCATTCACTCTGGCCTGTTTAAATTACCTGCTATTACCCGCTCCAGAATTCATGGTAAACACACTTAAGCTGTCAGGCCAAGGCACACGACGAAAGCAGAAGTCATAAAGTCAGGCAACCCAGCCCATAATAATGTATCAAAATGTGTGAGGGGGGAGCACAATGCTAAGAGCAAATCGTTTTAAAACACCCAAGAAACTGAATCAATGTTCTCTAATAGAGTCGGGGGAACTACTTGCAGCAAATGATTTATTCATCTTTCATGAAGCCGTTCTTTCCGCTTGCAAATTATCTTCGAACAGCCTTCCATTTTCTTTGTTAAATCGATTGCTATTTAAAATTACTCTCTTTTGTGCCCTTCTGTGAATAGTTGCCAGTAGCTTGTTTGCTTACTCCTCCATGCATGTGCTGATTCAAAAGTTATTCTGCTTCCATCTCATTTATTATTATGGCTGGTCGCATAGTCAGCCAGATGTTTAGACTGGATTTGGCATTTTTATCCATCCATCAAGTCCTTTCCAAGGACAGGGGAAAGGCAGATGTTGTTTCATGGTGTCAAAGATATTGTCAGAGAAAGTAAGCTGTTCCAAATAGAGCTGGGTTTTTTTTTTTTTTGCAATTGACTGATGGTGATTTTGTCAGTGTTGAAGGTGTTCAAGTGATGCTCCAGATGTTTTGAGATTGTACCCAAGACTTTTTACCACAGTCATTCTACTTCTATTTGCAGGTCTTTGTATTTTGTGATTTTCTCCAGTTCTTCCTTTTCTATTTTGCTGTTCCCAGGTACTTGCCATGCCCATTGTATAGATCGGGGGTGTCAAACTCGATTTCATTGAGGGCCAGATGTATTTAACCTCGGGGGGCCGGGATGGGCGTGGCCAGGGTGGGCATGACCAGCTCAAAGTCACCCGTGTTGGGGGTGCCTGTGGTGGCCCAAGCACTCTGCCAGTGAAAACGAGCTCCTGATCTCCGTTTTTGGCTGCGACGGCCTCCTCTAACCCTCTGCCAGCGAAAATGGAGCTTGGGAAGGCCGCACACTGCCCTCCCAAGCTCTGTTTTCACTGGCAGAGGCACTGTGGGCCAGCTCTTCACTGTCTCCAGGTCAGCCCTGGGGGCCAGATCTAAGCAGCCCATGGGCTGGATCCAGCCTGAAGGCCTTGAGTTTGACACCCCTGGTATAGATGTTTTAATCTATAGAGTCTTTCTATTGTACAACTGTTAAATCTCAGGTGTTATGTGCCTGTCTGAATTCTAAAATCCTAGAGCACTTTGACTTCTTCATTTTCTATTACTTTGTCTGTTTCGTGGTCCCACCAATTCTTGCTTGCAGGCAAATGGTATTTCTTGCAGCTATTCCAATGCACCATTGTTGCTATTTTGTCAGGTCATTGTTTGTGGTCAGTCTGTGCAAACGTCTTGCAGCACCTAACTTGGTGGCCCCCTGTTTCTTCACCTTCTTTGCAGAGGTGGCATTAGCTGTTGTTGCTGTCTTCTCAATTCCAGCTTTTATGCATTTGTTCATTATTTGATTGTTTGTTTATTTATTTATCAAATTTAATAGCCACCCATTTTACCAAAGAGGGGTCAATGCTAAGATGGAAAGCCTGGCCCAAGACCACCAAATGAATTCCTGGCCAAGTAATATTTGAGCCAGGGAAGAATTATAATACTTTGGATCCATTCCAACTGATTTATATTTTTATAGCAGGTGTGCATTAGGCATTATTAATAATAATTAAGCAAATAATATATGTATCACAGTCAGTGTATAAAAGGTTATGGCTATACAACTATTTAGTCACAGTAGGAAATGTCTAGAAAATAGCAGGCAAACTTGTAGTAAACCGCAAAGAAAATCTTTGGGGATTAATACAAACAGGCAAATTAGATAAGGTTGGAAATTGCCCAGTTAAGAAGCAAATGCTGATTTACTTAGTTGCAAATGTAATGAATAGCTTTATAAAGTTTTAAACAAAGTGAGCAAGATTTCTATTTCAAAAGTCATTCAAGTTCATTTAGCTGATTCTAGTTTCTTTCTATAAAGAAACATGCCTGCTCAGATTTCTTTTTAAGAAATGCTAGGATTTTTGGCTGGATGCTGTTGTAATACAAGTCCAATGCATAGGGAAGGCAGCAAATATGCATTTGTATAGCCCCATATCAGCTTCCCAAGCTAAACATTTAATTAATTAATTAAATGTATGTGCCACCCATCTCACTCTTAGAGCAACTCTGATAATATGATGGTGCCTGAGGCAAAACTTAGATGTTGCTTTTTCTACTAAATAATGATTATGTTCCTAGATGGGCAGAAAAATAAGCAAATCAGGAGTATCTTCAGGGTGGGTGCAAAAATCAAGATGATAGTCACAACCATGTAGTTGAGGCACTTTTCAAATGTATTGCTTAAGGCACATAAAAACAGGTGGGGATTCAAATACATGGCTATGACTGCCATCTTGAATTTTTGACCCCTCTATCTTACTCTATGCAGTAATTTTCTTTATTGACTTTACTTCTTCAGTCTTTCTTTGATACTGGTTTTGTCACTAATCCATTATTTGGCATTTTATTTCCTTTTTATGTTCATTGTTCCCTTTAACTATATTGTAAGTACAGATGGTAATAGAAAATCTCACCTCTGCAGATGTGTTTTCATTTCTTCAAAATGTGTCAGGTATTGCACCACTGGGAACATCTGAAGAACAATGTTAGCCACTAGACACATGACTCTACACAATGCTGAATTCTCCTTGAGGAGTGTGATTATTTTTCACAGGATGCCCCAGGGTGAGGGATATTTGCATATTTTGAAATATATTTTCATTAAATCAAAATGGTGGCCATCAGGAACTGCCACAAAAATTAGCTCCCCTATTCTCATCTATTGAAGCAAAAGGAAGAGTTAAACAATTGTGGAATAATGGAAAATGAAAAACGATAAGCCGATTATTTGCCATTTTTGCCCTAAAAGACAATTATTAAATGCATGCTTTTTTAAAAACAAACTTCCATGCAAGATGCTGCGGTATGACTTCACTTAGAAATAAATTAAAATGGGCTGCACTTGATTCAACTTTTTATTTGTTTCAAAATGAATGTTCTCCTTATATGCAACTTTAAATGACAGAGGGCCTTACACAAGATAGTTCAACTTTGAACTGGTTTGTTACCTATTCAGGTACCTTAAATATGCCAATTGAAGAAGATATGTTACCCTACAAAAAAAATCTCTTTTGTAATCATGCTACTCTTTTTGAAAGAAGTTCCAAAAATAACTGTGGAACCTTCTCTGGATATTCTGGAAAATGACATTGTGTTAATCTTTAAGGGAAGTATTATCAAGCAGTTAGGTCTGTCCTCTAAGATAAATATCTATAGTAGATGTCTCCTCCTTCAATGGAACAATTGCCACATTACTTAGGATTCTAATTTATCAGGCTCTTCTCTTATATTAAGATGGGGCTCTCCACTTTAGACATGGAGCAGGGGTTGGTTGCTTTCTACACATGGACAGTGACATGGGAGATGGGATCCTAATAGGATGTCACTGTTTTCCATTACTCAGATCACACAGACACAGACACACACGAACACACTTGCACACACACGTAGAATACATGCCAGGATATTCACACAAGTATTATCTTCCCAATGCAACTATTGGCTTTGTGGCTTAGTTAGATTATTTGGAACACTGACAAAAATTTGGGGAGGCGGTTCTTGGGGGGTGGGGAGTCATTGGGTTAGGAATACCTAATCCATGTTGGCTGAGAATTCTGGGAATTATAGACTAACCCACACCATGAATATCAAATTAGATAAATCGATGTTCTAGAATGTTTTGAGTAGAAATACATTTTATAAATCCATTTCAGTTATAAGGAGAATGATGACATGACTTTGCTTGTTGCAGAAATATAGCCTATTGTGAGAAAACAATGATTTTGTAACCATGCTTTCTATTTTATTTCCCCCCCAAAAAACGTGACAGAATAAAAAAAATCTGCTTTTTTTAGAGTCACCCTTGGTACACAAGGATACATCATCTGCTTGTATCTTGGAATGATATTTGTTGATAAAAGCCATCCAAATCTTGATTTAGGGAGAAATCTACTGCAAATGGAAAAATGTCTGTTCTGCCAAAATGCTTTCATTTTTCAGTCTATATAGCTGAGCCACATTGATAGTTTGTGTTGTCATTTGGCAACGTAAAATTTATCAGAGACCATTTGCACTAAAGGATATAAATGGATGAGTTGGCAGTAGAAAATGAGGATTTCTTACCACGACTCCAAACATGATTTTTCATTGTGAGCTTTGTCATCATGGCAACTTTATAATAGCTCATGTAACTTTATAGTAACTGTTTTAAATGGAAGTAGGGACAAACAATTCATATATTTCGTTTTCACTCAATTTTTCATATTTACAACTTGGTTTGGTATGCTTTCACTTTTTGTAGTATTTTTCGTTTTAAAAATCTCTGCATTTGTGAACCTTTTCTGTGTGCAATTCTGTATACATTTTTTTATTTGTACACTAATACGTACGTCACTCTGTAATAAGGCATTTTAATGAACATGTTCAACTAGTATACTGCATACATAATATTGTAGCAGCTGCATTTTTAGGATGTATTGTTGAATTGGGTACAAAAACAGAACAATTAACACCTAAGTTTTTCATACTGCTATTCAACAATGTTCTAAAAAGGGGTGAGGAGACAAAAAGTGGATTTGGGGCTGAGATCTTTTAGCACCCCTTTCTGCAGTTTCTCTGAAGATGTCTGTCCAAAAACAAATGTTGCCTTTTTTTGTATTTCTTGAAGAAATTGTGATATTTTAGGCTTTCAGGTACCCACTTCATTCTATAAAATCTCAAATCTTCTCTCTTCTCAAATTGGATGCTGGCTTTCACATTTTAGTATTGTTCTCAAACTACTAATAGCAATTGCTTAAGAAATAATGAAAGATAAGTTATACTTTCTAGATAGAAGTCACTGAGTAACTGTAATCCTGACCTTGTTTGGAAGATCTTGCTTAGAAGAACTCTAATCCTGACCTTGCTTAGAGGTTGACTTAATAGGTGACATTAACAATTTATAGGGAAATGTCCAAAACATTTTATTACATATTATTGCACTATGGTAGTGTGGAAAGCAGTTTTTGAAATCAGAATAAAGGAACATCACAATACCCTTTATACACTTATGAAACTTCTTTGAGCACCATTAGCAATATTAGTGCATGAGAAAGTTATAATTGCAGGGTAAAACCAGTGTTGGGACTGAAAGATAGTCTTTGTGTATTTGATTTTAGCTTCCATCCTCATTTTTTATCCTGAAATTCTTTCTCAAAGATTTCTATTCATTTCTTTGGGAGTAAAGTATACTTAGGAAATAAAAACACAAATTAAACATAAACTCAGGTTTTTTTTTAATGTTCTTGTGATGATGGACAGATTTGTAAAAACCTGGTTAAATCTTGAGATAACAATGGAGGAGTTTTTGGAAACCCATTTATTTGTAATTTTAGTGTGTTATGGAAGATTTACCTGCTCCTACTTGTTTTTTTTAGTAAAGTGGCATAATGTTTAATGTGTAGAGCTATGCTCAGTGAAACCCAGCTTAAATTCCAGTCTCAGTCGTAACTCATTGAATGACTTTCTTTCAACCCAATCCATACAACAGCATTTTTTGTGAGAAAAATTGGGGGATAGATGGCGTATACTGTATGTCACCTAGAGAGCTCACAGAGCAAATTCTAACATCAATCAATCTTCATGTGAAGCTATACTGCAAACTTCCTGATACCTGCTCAGACCACTTACTCTTATAAATCTTAGTTATCCCTTTTGAATGATGGCAACTCAGGTTCTCAAGAGCCCTTTTGGAGTCCTCTTATATTTGGAATCTGATCCCTCAAACATTTCTTTGTCTGACCTGGGTCTTTCTGCATGCAAACAATGTACTCAGTCATTAGGCGCATTCCTTTTTGATTATTTATGACCAAATAATTGGGAACATTTGCATGTAGAGAAGAGTTAGGCACATATTTAAACAAAATAACTCCCATGCAATATGTGTAAATGAGATCTCTGGTTAGTCATTGACTCTGCTTGCAATTTAAGTCTAAAGCATCAGTCTTGTACACCAAAGAGCAACCCCCAAAAGATAAGATTTTCTTCTCTTGATCTTAGAAAATTGAATCTCATATTCCCCTTTAGGGGTCACTTCAGGGGTTTCATAGGGATACAGCCACAATTGAACAAAGTTATCTTTAAAAAACTCAAAGCTACTTAAGAATCCTTCAAAAAGATTGCGTATGACAGATCATAACTGAGAAAGCCTGAAACATACCATTTGTAATAATTTCTCCTGGTTCCTGGAATCGAACTCTTCTCTCTACTTTTTCCTTTTCTCTCAATGCTTGTTTCATGGAAGATTTTTTCCTTAGTATGGATGGAGGACAGTGGGTAAAACGTGGCTAAAGAAAAAAGAAAACTGTTGAGCATAAGATAAATGTCCAGTTAGTTCATGTGATGGTGTGAGAATTGGTAGTGTGGTTATAAGATTCTTTGAATCTCTTTGTACTACTGTAAGCAAGAAAGGGTTGATTGCCAAGCTGCTGAAGATTCAAGTCAATTGGTAGCAACTACCAGTATGAATGGATAAAGAAAAAAAATGGGAAGATAATTGAGAAATGGCTTGCTTGGTATTAGAAGGAAAGAAAAGGAAGGAAATCTGGGATAACACTTAGGAGATGATTTAACAATTCTGGTTTTTTTTTTTAAAAGCAAGTTAGGAGGAAGTAACAAGTAGTTAAGAATTTGACATAATGAAACATCTAGAGTAATTATATATGCAAGTATATCATTTTGAGTGGGATAAATTACCATCATTCCAGATAATTATTACCTCTGAATCCTCCATGTAGGCTTTAGTTGATGAAAATAACATACTAGAAAATTGGGTAACAAGTCCATATCTCAATATCCCATACTGAAGGAAATAAATCCTATTAAACCGGAAAGCAATATTCAAAGAAGCTTAGTTGATAATAAAGATAATAAAGATGTGTTTAATGTGGGCCATAAGTGGGAATCAGCTTTGAGTGGAAGTCAAGTTTCAGAAGAAACAGAGGAGGGAAATTTGATCCATGAAACACTAAAAGTGATTAGTACTGAATCTTTCTTCTTAAATAGCATGTCCAACAGTTAAAATGTCCATAATGCTGTGTTATCTCAGTTAGAATTAAGCAATGGATGTTCGTTAATATGAAGCCTATAGCAGATAGTAGCATCCAGCTGACTTTGGCTGTTTTTCAAAGAACTAAACAGGATTACAGCTCACTAGTGTTTAGATGGCAGACTACCAGATATCCCATGACTGTAGGCTACATGGCGAAGTTAAAAAAGAAACATCTTGGAAGAAAAACAACTTCGATATTACTTCCTGCATTTGGACATCCATCGACACAAAGAAGCCCACAGATTTTTCCTTGAGATCCACAAGTTTATCCACAAGGTCCGTAAAGAGGCGTGCATAAGCGAACCAGTTACCGTCCCTGTCCTACTGTTTCTCTTATTTACTTATATTTACTTATATATACTCTTTTTGTTCATGTTTATGTTTTTCTATATATCTATATATGTTTTTGACAAAATAAATAAATAAAAATAAGTCCCCTCTTCACTAATGATTTAAAGGGACCTTAAGAGTCATCCGATCATTGTTGTGCCAAAATAATAGTAATGCAGATAAACTTTGTATCTATTTAACAGTGGGTAGCTGATACAGAAATGATGTTAGTTATCTGGACCTAGGTACAAAATATTGTTTGCTGTAATACGTATGTATTTAATATTAATATGGGCTATATAAAGATCTGGATTCAAAGGGCAAAATGTGGATCTCCATACAGTTAAGTATGAGTAACATCTTATATCAAGTACATTTTTCCTTGGGATTATTCAGCTACCAAGCCATGTAAGTCATCTGTTTTAACATTCTCATATGTGTTTTGAATTACAGTATGTTCTTTCAATTTGGGCCAACAACCAATGTTCTCAATAGCACAATGTTTCTTTTAGCTTGTTTTTATACATAGATTAACTCCCTCAGAAATCAGCCTAGTTGTGGACAGCTCATTTATCTTTCTCATGCTAATGTAATTTGATTATATTACACATGATACAAATTAGATCAATTATAATAAAGTGGAATTGGAACATTAGAATTTCTTACCAATATTATAATAAAATTATTCTAGACATTTTTGTTGGGAGGCAATGTGGTTTACCGTAGTCTAGGGTTTTAATACTCTAGTCTTGTCATCATTAAATATGTACCTGGAATTAAGATGACTCAGCACTGATTGCTGAAATAAGTTTTTAAAATTTGTTCCTGCAGTGTCAATGGCACCTGGAAGAGTTTCTTTTCTAAAGCTATTTGTAGGCTGCATTGCTTTAGACTCTTCTTCAGATGGGGAAGTGATTATGCCTCTTACAGGTAGTCCTTGCTTACCAACTATTAATTCCGCAACATTCAAAGTTATGATGGCCCTGAAAAAGGACACTTATGACTAGTCCTCAAAGTTGAGACAGTCACAGTGTCCCCAGGGTCATGTGATCACGATTTGGGTGCTTGGCAACAGCACCTCTTCAATCACCTTTCTGGCCTTCACAGTTGGCTTTTCTACTAAGTCAGTGGGGAAACTGACAGGAAGCCAGAAGTTGCAGTCATGTGACTCCTTGCTTAACAATCTGTGGTGATCCTCTTAACCACAGTTGGAACTGATGTCATTGTCAGTTTTGATCATATGTTCTTTCACTTTATGACCATGCTGCTTAGTAGCCCCAATTGTGGTTGGGAAGTGAAGGCTGCCTGAATTGCCATATGAGAAGGAGAAAATTGTTGTCATTATTAATAGAAAAACCTCCATTTTAAGAATCTCAACATGAACAGAACTGTGAGGGAATCCATAGCGAGTCTGCACACCAGGTAGAAAAAAACTGTTTAAAGTGTTCATAATTCTAGATTTCTCTTCTAATGTTCATGGGTCACATTTTTAAGGAACCATTTAAGGATTTTGAGAAACAGTTTCATTCATGTTTTAAACTAAGTTGATTTTCATGCCCTGGAAGAATACATAGGAATTTTATTGTTTTTCAATTTCTCCTAATTTTATTATATAGTTCCTGCTTAAAAATACTAGAATACATTTTTCCTCTGTTCAATCACATCTAGTTCTCAGAGACAGCTTGGACAGGAGGACCCTGCAGTTTTCTTGGCAAGGTTTTTCAGAAATGGTTTGCCACTGTCTCCTTCCTAGGATTGAGAAAGAGTGACTGGCCAAGGTTATCCTTGGGCTTTTTGCCTAAGACAAGAAGAAGAACTCACAATGTTCTGGCTTCTAGCCTGATGACTTAACATCACATTAAATTACATCAACATATAGGATATAATGGGCAAAAATGTATATTAAAGCAAAAAAAAAATGTAGAACTGCATTTAGCAAAGAAATAAAAATATTTGCTTAACTTTCAAATAAAATAATACAAACCACAGCAGAAGTAAATGTAGTTCTCCAAACCAGTTGATCTTGTGAAATTCAGTAGGTCTGGAACTCTTTCTCTATTGCTGCAAAACTCTTTGCCTAAGGGGTCTTTCTTAAAAGGTTCCTGGTTGCATGTATGGTATTACATTATGCTGTGATTCATTTCCAGTTCTACATTCCTAATGATAATATTGCATTTGTATGGTGCAAGAAACATCTTGTCTCTCAAGGAAAATACTGTAGATGAATTATTACATTGGGCTGATAATACTATTCATTCAGTGTCTGTGTCTGTGTGTGGGCGTTAGAAGGAGAAACACATGTATCAAGAGGTTTGTTCCATTTTCTGACTCTAATTTACAATGGTTCCATTTTGTGGTGTAGATTGTGTCAGTTACTTTATGTACTAGACCCAATTACATTTAAAGATCCAAGCCTTCCTTTATTATAAGAAACCCTGAATGTTGCCATCAAGAAATAAAGTCTCAAAGCGAATACACAAATGTGTAGCTTGTCTTAAATGTAAACATTTTAGTAAAACCAGACAAATTTATGGATTTAGAGCAGGGCTGTTAAACTCCCAGCCTACAGGCTGGATGCGTCACATGCTGGTCACGTCCACGCCTGGTTTAGCAAAGGGGGAAAAAGTCCCGATATGTCACGTGATGCCACCATGACAACATGAGTTTGATACCCCTGATCTAGAGAATGCAAATTACACCTTCCTCTGGTCCCTAACCCTTTTAGCCCAGATGGCTAAAAAGCCCAGGATCATTGTGGCATCATTATAGACCCTGTGGGTTTAGTTACCATCTGTTACCATCTGCTACAAGTATTCCAGAATTCTTACCTTTTCTTTCTTGTGCATTGGAGAAACTGAAAGCATACATTTATGCTGCAAAAAATGATATTTGCAGAACTTCTGAAAGCCTTCCTTCAATACTTCTGTGAAGAACGACATAGATAAATAAAATCAAGAAATGCAAACTGATCAATGCTACTCTCATGATCAACATCACCCTCATTTAGTAAAGACCCTTTTACCTTTTCTTATGAAAAAACAAAGTTGAAGAAGAGTTAGTGCTCTTACTGCTACTAACCTTTTATTTACATCAGCTCTAAAATTTATTCATGCGGTCAGTAGAAAAAAAGCCTTTGAGTGTTTGAATAAATAAATGGCTGGATACACTTTCCTCTATCATTGCTTCTTGCCGTAGATCAGGCTATTCTGTTGCAATCCTACTTTATTTGAATTGAGCAGAAAGAAATGAGCAGGAATTTTACCAGTGTTCCATGGACTTAGATAAAAATCTCTGTATGATTAGGCGCTTGGCAGGGGTGGGTTGCTACTGGTTCAGACCGGTTCGCCCGAACTGGTTTTTAAGGTCAGGCGGAGCCAGCAAACCGGTTCAGTTGGTTTTGTAAAAAAAAAAAATATATATAGATATTTTTTGCCCGCTGACCCACTCGGAGCCTCTAGCTACCTTTATTCGCTCTGTTTTCAGCACAGCTGATCAGCGGGGAAGCGCGCCTCAGCTGTTTGTCCCCCTAGAGGCTGCTGCAGGAAGTTTGTGTTCTAAAGAAACAAACTTCCTGCAGCAGTCCCTAGGTGGAAAAACAGCTGAGGCAGGCTGCTGCGTTGATCAGCTGTGCTGAAAACAGAGCGAATCAAGGTAGCTAAAGGCTCCGGGCACATGGGAGGGTGTGTGTGTGTGTGTGTGTGTGTGTGTGTATATATATATATATATATATATATATTACAAAAACCAACCGAACCGGTTGTTACACCGGTTGAAATCCACCCCTGGCCCTTGGTAATGCAAAATCCTTGCCAGAGCAGAGTTTGACTTAGCTTCAAGAAAATTTCTGTGGAGACCTCATTGGTCAACATAGCAAGGGATCTAAAGAGGAGTACATATAGACAGTCCCAATTTGCAGCACCCTATTCCCTGACATATTTAGTGCCCTAACTCATTATTGTAACACATAAATAAGACTTAGCTATAAACTGAATTGAAGGAAATTGTGCAAAAACTCTATTCTTTGATGAAAATACATAAAAGCTAATGCAAACAACAAGCCCAATACATTCCACTAGAGATGGGGCAGACTCTACAGAGCATTCTCTCTTATTATCATAAAGCATAAATTAATAGCTTGTTCTGCATCCATGAATCAAATCCACTAATCTCATTTCCCTGAAACTAATATTGAGTAGGGCTAGGCAGGACTTTGGATCTGAAGGAAAGAATGTATTGGACTCCATATAGGGCTTTGTGTGGCACCTGTTGGTAATTCTTAAAGCAGTAACTTTTACTGTGACTGCATAGCTGCTCTTCACAGCTGCAGCACAATCTTGGGAAAATATGCCTTTGGATTAAGGAATAGTGAACAGTTGCTATATTCACCCTTGTGCACTCTGAAGATATTTTTCCTCTCTGAATCTGAAATGCTGCACAGCCTTAATACTGACCTGTACCACAACTAATTTAATTTGCAAACTGTTCCTAATTCACTATAAAACTTAACCCACTCTGGGAATCCTATAACCAGGACATGAGTAATAATATCCACCTCCCTGGGCTCCACAGTAACCAACAGAGCGACATATTGCCAGTTCTACTTGAGGTAACATATAGCCACATGACTAGCAGCCATCAGTAGCTTTATTCTCTTTTAATTGGCCTCATCCCCCTTCCAAGTCATCAGAGTTGAGGGCCATCACCTCATTCTGTATGGAATTGCACAGTTAATAATGTCTGGTGTGAAAAAAGGAAAATCCATTGCCTGAGGCAGCCAACTCACTTCCTCTTATAACAGAAAGATTTCTCTATTGCAAGTGCTGTTAAAATATAATAACACAGACACTCTGCTTTCACAAAAAAATTCTGCAACCATTTACAGTGTAGGAAATGGAGCAGCGGTATTATAGCAGACCACCAAGAATTATAACTCTGCAAAAAGGCAAAGGAGTGTACCATTTCCTTTTTATACTTCCCAGCGGTAAAAAGTCTAACAATAAACCTTTTGTGAAACTCCCCCAACCCATTTTTGTGCACACAGGAGAGCAGCAGAAATAATATGTTCCCCCCAATTCTTTCTGCAGGAATAAATACTAGAGACAAGCAAAGTATTTTGTAAATGATGTCTTGGTACGGGTTCATACAGTGTGGTTCAATTAGTCCAAAACCTAGCAATTTTCCATATCATTGAATCTGGTTTTATTGCAAATAAGGTCACAGAAATAGTTGTTCCCAGGAATAATGGACTTAGTTTACCTTAACTATTAGCACTTCCAGGGACTGTGTCTGCCTGCCTCAATGCAACATTTATATAAGTGTTGGTGCAAGCACAGGTATGAATGCACGCATACATATGTATACGTTCATGCACTTACCGTATATACTCGAGTATAAGCCGAGTTTTTCAGCCCTCAAAAAGGGCTGAAAAATCCACCCTCGGCTTAT
>JANHJO010004212.1:99282-110493 GCA_032468235.1 Pseudoxyrhopus heterurus
CCGACAGCCAAGGACGACCCCCGCCCCCCCCCCCCCAAAAAGCTTCCCTAAACTGGAATATATATATATATATATATAAATCATATAAGTGAAAAGCATTTCGCTCCATTTGTTATTTAAAAAATAATTCCAAAAAAAAAAAGAGAATCCACAAACTGAGCCTGTCACCAAGTGTAGGAGAGCAAGCTTTAAAAAAATTTCTCCAGAGGGTTAATCACAGGGCTGGGCTTCTGTTCCTCCAAGCGGCGTCTGAAAAGCCTGGAAGTCCTTTTCGCCTGGCAGTCTTTGCGATTTCATCTCATTTGGAGGTCGACGTTGCTCGTAAGATTTTGGCCCTTGAAGTTGCTTGGCTTGGCTTTGTTCACGCTGGAATGGAAGTATGTTGAGCCAAGCTCGAGGAACAGCAGGCCAATAAACCAGAAGAAAGCATTAAAAACGCTTGCGGGGAAACCTCCAAAATAGCTCCTTGGAGCTCTGTCCTGCCAGGCAGGGCTGTTCCCTATCAGGAGCTGAACTCTGGCCAGAGACGTTTTCTCTGATCCACATTTTATATAGATTGATTGACTGATTTGTATCCCGCCTTTTATTATTTTTACAAATAACTCAAAGAGGCAAATATATCCAACAGATATTCATCCTCCCTTTTTCCCTACAAGCACCCTGTGAGGTGGATTGGAGGAGAGAGAAAGAGAGAGTGACCAGGCCCCAAAGTCACCCAGCTGGCTTTCCAGTGGCACTATAGCAATAGCACTGTATTTATATACCGCCTATTAGGGCTTGCAACCCTCTCTAAGCGGTTTACAGTGTCAGCATATTGTCCCCAACAATCTGGGTTCTCCTTTTACCAACCTCAGAAGGATGGAAGGCTGAGTCAACCTTGAGCCTGGTGGGATTCGAACTGCTAAATTGCAGGCAGCTGGGAGCTGAATACTTAATTACAAAGTACAGTGTTCTTAAGCCGCTGCGCCACCAAGGCACTAGAACTCAGTCTCCTGGTGATTGGCCCATTTAGCCAGCTTTCATGCCAAAGGTGGGACTGGAACTCATTGTCTCCTGGTGATTGGCTCACATAACCAGTTTTCATGCCTAAAGCAGGACTAGAACTCTCAAGTCTCCTGGTGATTTGAATTTTGACCACAGGACCATGAGGATGCTTGCAGTGGACTTAAGTGTAAAAAGCAGCCATTTTTTTCCAGTGCCATAGTAACTTCGAACAGTCACTAAACAGACTGTTGTAAGTTGACTCCTTGAATGCTAAATTAAGAGTCTTTAGCACAGTCTAGACCAGGGGCCTACAACCTTGGCAACTTTAAGACTTGTGTATTTCAACTACCAGAATTCCTCACCGGCTGAGGAATTCTGGGAGTTGAAGTCCACAAGTCTTAGAGTTGCCAAGGTTGGAGACCCCCGGCCTAGAACTGAGAGGCCAAAAAGATAGAAGTGAATGCTATTTTTCTTCTTATTTTTTTTGCCCTGGAGCACTACCCAATGCCAGCCAGAAAATTGTTCTTTGGACTACACATCTGGATATTACACATCATTTTTCCACGTATAACTCTACTCGCTAAGATCAGGGAGGGCACTGCATAGCCAGCTCATGAAAAAGATATGTATATCTAACATACATACATACCGTGTTTCTTAGAAAATAAGACAGGGTCTTATTTTCTTTTGACCCCCCGAAATAAGCACATGGCCTTAATTTCGGGGAGGTCTTATTTTTTTTGAGGTGCAGGAGGATCACCTCCTTGAGGTGCAGGAAGGGCTGCCTCCTGTGCTGGCCATGCCTACCCCTTCACTAGGGCTTACTTTTGGAGTAGGGCGTATTTTAGCCCCTGCAAAAAAGATTAGGCTTGGGCTTATTTTTGAGGTGGGTCGTATTGTTGAAGAAACAGGGTATCTATCTATCTGCGGAAAAAAGATACAATGGTGGAAAACGAGGCATGTTTTGACAGGGTGCTCTCTACCATGTCGGAAATAATTTCTATTTGTGGAAAAGTGTTGGAAATATTGGACAAAAGAATAGAGGATCCGGTAATAATGTTTTAACTTGGATGATTGTCGCCGACATTATGGAAAGCGAAAGTGATATAGTGAAAATGGAGGAGCTGAAAGCAGAGGAGAAAGCACTTTCAGAGGAACGTGGTGTGAAGGAGATATAGCGTTTCAATTAAAAGGATATCAAACTATCAAGATGGTTTAAAGGAGCTATTGAGAATGAAGCTTTTGGAGTTGGTGGAAGGAACGAGGATCCCGATATGGAAATACAAAGGGTGGATTACTAGTTGAAGAACAGAGGTGACGCTAGAAGAAAGACAACAACGAGAAGGAAACAGAGAAAGCGACGAGAGACAAAATGGAGGACTTAGCTTGTGGACGCTGACAGCCTTGGAAAGGAGGAGAGATGATGGCTGAAGAGAATCCAGCAGGAACAGCCAGAACAGATACAGATATTAATAGCATGGCTATTAATCTGTTCATAAAGGTTTGTTAAAATAGAAGCTGAGGATTAAAGGATTAGAATATAACAAAGTATTTAGGTATTGTTAAATAATGAAATGATGACATGTTTATAATATGTTCATGATTTGGAGGATTTGAATTAATTAATGATTTAATTGTTTTTTTTTCTTTTCTTTTAGAAAAATTTTAAGTAATGGTAATATGTATTTTCAGTAATAAGAGGTGATTTCTTAGTGATTTTGAAGAATGGAATAAGTAAGATATACTAAATTAAGTGTATTAAGGTTTTTTTTCTTTTCCAAATAACATAAGATAGCATGGCTATGAAGCAGATGAATTGAACTATGTAGACATATTGGATTAAGTTTATGAAGATTCAAAGGAGTTTTGGAAAATACCATAAGAGAAATGAATAAAATAATGGAATTACTGAGGTATATATATAAATATTAACTTGAACAATTATAAGGTATGATGATTAGAGATTGGACATGCAATAAAATAAAAGTAAAAAGTAAAAATAAAAGAAGGACACTGGGGAATTTTCAAATGAAAGGTATAATAGGCTGAAGAATTGAAATGATAATATGGTGATAGTAGCCTTATGATATGGATGATTGGACTTAATTAACAATGAATTATGAATATGGATAAATGTTTGAAGAAATTAATAGAGATAAAAAGATCATATTGTTGCAAAGATGATATGTTTATGAATTTGAAGAATGGAAACAAGAAAGATATACTGAATTAATTGTATTTTTAAATAATATATGATTGTATGTTAATGATTTTGAGGAATGATATTCTGAACCAAGATTTGAATATTGGGAAACATAAAGAGATAATTAAACAGAATATTGAATTTTTGTGATATATAATCTGAATAATTATAAAAAATAAGGTGATTATTGGTTGGGATTGTAATAGAATAAGGATATTAGAAATTTTATAAATAAATTATATAATAGGGTAATTATTAAGGTCAAGCTGATTTTTTGAAATGCATTGATTTAAGTTTTTTTTAATAGAGATGCTGATTTTGATTTGAAAAGATATTAAAATAAAAATTTAGAGATGTGATTAAGGATGAACTAGACCTGTAAGTGATGCCTTGAAACAACTTTGTTCGCGCAATGAGATGTGTAAAAAGAAAAGAAAAATTAATAAAAATTTTATTTAAAAAAAAAGTTTCTATAGAATAGCTAGCCAGATTTGCTTTGGATAGTGAGATGTGTGGAATATAAATTAACTAACTAACTAACTAACTAACTAACTAACTAACTAACTAACTATTTCCTAACATTTGCAAGCTTCTTCATAAATAGTATAGAAAAAAAATGAAATTTAAAATTTTTTAACAGCAAAGTTGGCAGTTTCCTCCATCCTAGTTATAGGATATTCCATCAAATATACAAAAGCTGTATGGTTGGGCTACATCTAGGACAGCCGTTAGCATTTGGAAACAGACAATTTGAAAACCTCACTAATGTTAGCAATGGGAATCTTTGCAGGAGGTGATAGGCAGTTTTTTGGGGTCACACTGCCCTTTAGAAACATTTTTGGGCAATCTAAATTGCTTGATATTCCAATGGTCAGGGAAATTGTGGCCAATGGGAATAGAGTTAGCCAGAGAAATTGTGTATTTTTTCCCTACCAGTCTTCACCCAGTCTCATGAAGTTATTTGTATGATTTCTTCAGAAAGGAGATAATTTTGGAGAAAGTGGAACATGATGTACCTGCTCTGTTCAAGATGTTCAGGCCATCTGCACAGCTGTGCCTTCTTTATGGTTCAGTTCTTTGTCTAGCAGATTGCAGCTTTCCTAGTGTGTCTTTTCAACCAATCAAACAAATGATACTTGAGTCAGGATTTTTCTGCTGCTTGTTTTCTGAAACTTCCAGACAAACAAATTTCAGATACTCTGCAAGAATTACAACATATACCAGGAAGTTAAAATAACCAAGTAACAAAACAAAATCACACATACAAATAATAATAATCCGGTATACCGCACCTGGCTTCTTGTTATTGAATTAAATAACAACCGAAAACTTTCTAAGGAACTCCTTTCATTACATTTTTCAAGGTATTTTCCTTGTTAAGGAGGAGTACTGCATTTGAGCAACTAATGGAGAATTTGTCCTGTTTTGGGGAAAAATCATAGAAACTGTCCAACCATCAATTTACTACTGAGATGCTTTGACATGGGTAGATTTTGCATGCCTACTCTAGGCAGGCCAAGAAGGCAATCCGAGGAACCCTCCCTCAGGGAAAAGTGGAAAAAAAAGGGTGCCAGGAAGCAGGACTTCTTGGGGACAACTCTCTATTTGCCAACTGCTTGGGAGTAAAGAGGCAAGGCTTTGATCAGATGGTTGTGGTCACCATCTTCATATTTTGATGCCCCTGTAGCTCATCTCTGACTGAGTAGTAGCTGGGGAAACATTTAGCTACGACACTGGGTATAATATATAAAGAGTTATAGTTGGGAGCATATTTTCCTGTCTCCTCCTTTTTAAAAGGAGATCTGTGATCTAATATCTCTTCTAAATGTAACATTTATGTCAGTGCTGAATTGTCTTGGCCTTCTTGTAATCTCCACCATTGTCTCTACTGGGCAGTTGAGCTGATGAACTGTGGCACATACAGATCCATTCTAAAGATATTCTGAAGACTCTTTCAAAACATTAGGAGTAAAGGCTCCAGGCTACAACCAGGAGACTTACTTCTAGTACAGAGCTGTCAAACTCCCAGCCCATGGGCCAGATGCATCATGCGCTGGCCATGCCCACACCCAGTTTGGCGAAGGGGAAAAAAGTCCCAGTACGTCACGTGATGCCACTGTGATGACATGAGTTCGACACCTCTGTTCTAGCCTTAGGCATGAAAGTTAGCTGGGTGACTTTGGACCAATCATTCTCTCTCAGCTTACAATATTAAGCTAGTCAGTTAATTCCTGTCACCACATTTCGTTGATTCAAAAAATGCTAGGAAGAAAGCCCCCCTCCCCAAGGCTTGTAATCCAATGATTTAGGCAGCAAGGAAGAGCAAGTTGTTGTGAAACTGCTTTTGAAGACTTGAGGAGTGAAAACTATTGTACTGTGTAAGTGATCTGTGCCTTATGCAAGTTTTATATTGCTTTCCATTTTACAAATCTTGAATCAGTTTGTGAACAATAATTAACAATAAGTAAAAATTTTTTTTAAAAGTTTTAATAGCCCAAATATAACATATCCAACCGTCTGAATCATTTTCAGTTTTTATAGCAGTGAAGGACATCTCTTAGGTTTCACACTGGTTAAATAAAAACCTTGAGTTTGGCTTGATTATGTAATTGGCACCAATGCAATTGCTTAGAATTAGTCTAACAAATGTATAGCTAAATGAGCCATTCTGCAATTCGGTGGCAACATTTTACAACTTCCCAATTGAGCTCAAGGGCAGACTCATAGCTGTAATCTCACTTTTAGTAGACTAAATGTGAGATTACCATTGCATAAGCCACTGCAACTATCCTCTGCCTATCCAGAAAAGGGAATAGTTCGCATACTAACTCAAACCTAAACAGGTAAATGGCATGCAAAGCTTGTTAAGTCTTCAATGGCAGTCATGATTTTGGGAAGACTCAATAACTATGTACCTATTTTTTCTTAGGAAGCATAATTGTTAAGATAGCAAACTCTTCAATTTTTGAGATCTTGTTGCACCTACTTACAAGGTCTCCATTTTATCTAGATTCAATTTTAGTATATTAATTTTCATCTACCTCATCATTGCATTCATACAATGATTTATAACATGTACATAACAATCTATTTTGATTCTGGTGTTACGGAGACTTATAGATGAGTATCATAAAAATACTGACATATATCCTCCCTCCCAATTCTTCATTGCTTCCTCTAGGAACTTTCTACAGATGTCCATTGACTCCCAAGTTCAGAACTGTAATCATTCAATACTTCCTTGAAATGGTATCTGTAAGTTGGAGTGAAAACACCACAGAATACAGTCTCCAATCCCTATCTCAAGAAAATGCACTACTGGCAATGATGTACTCACAACAGTTGTTGAGAGAAAGAGCAGAAACAATACAGTGATATTTCCTCTGTGTTTCTCCCACAGAAGGCAGACTTTAGGGTAACTATGGTTGAAGTTATTTTCAACCAGGTCTGAACTCAGATTGAGAAGGGGTGAGATAATAAATTTCCCCTCAAGAACTTGAAAGCACCACTTTCTCAAGGAACTTGCCCAGAAAATGGATATTTGATATTGGCTAATGAAATATTCTGAAGGCAAAAAGAGTTTCTTCAGCAAACTACCACTTCCTTTATCAGACAGCATGATTTAGATTTATCTGGCTGCCCATCTCAGAACTGACTCTGGATGTCGATTAAAAACAGATACAGGTGCTACAAGCAAATTAAACAAATAGTGAACGTAATTTGTGTTAAAGCCCAACCAAACAGCCCAACCAAAACAGACACTGTATACCAGATGGACATGCTCCAATCTATCCCATTCTAACATTGAAAGGCTTTCAGATTGAGGCATTTTGAACTTCCATGGAGATGCTATTCCAGAGCAGGTGAAACAACAGAGAAGGTTCATTTCCTAAGTCCTGTCAAATAACATTCCTTAATGGATGGGTTATGAATCATGCACACTGTTATGGAATGGGTAAAAATAATGGGGGACAAGCATTTTTCTTAAATACTATTCCATCATGAATCCACTAAGTCAATTCCCCTTTGGCTAGTTTAATGGGCCCAGTTTAAGAAAACACACTGGAAGCAATTTTACCTTCAAACATTTTACAAATCTGTTACTGGATTACACTATGAAGATTCTAAACAGTTTTCTGTTCCAGCATGTGCTGTGCAAATTGTATCCACTTTTAATTCTTCAGAGCTGTGGTGGCACAGTGGTTAGAATGAAATATTGCAGGCTAATTCTGCTGACTGCTAGCAGTTTGATTCTCACTGACTTAGGGTTGAATCAGCCTTCCATCCTTCTGAGGTCAGTAAAATGAGGATCCAGATTGTTGGGGGCAATATGCTGACTTGGTAAACAGCTTAGAAAAGGCTGCAAAGCACTGTAAAGTGGTATATAATTCTAAGTGCTATTGCTAATCAATACCACAATTTGCATTTTACTTCACTAAATACAGATATGCTATAATGCAACTGGATCTCTGATTTTACTTTTAGATTTGTAACCCACTGCATTGACTCTTTTCTCCTCCCACCTGTCCTCCCACCTTCCCCAATTTGTTAGAACTAGAGTAAGAGTTTAGAAGTTCTGAAAAATTACCTGCCACTAGAGGTTATTCAAATTCCAGTCTTGATTTATTAGTCTAGACATTTTTAAGGCCATGTCTATAGTCTGTAGTTAGCAATTTTGTTGAAATGACACACTCACAACAATGAAGAACAGATGAGCTTATTTTATTTGCAGCATTATGCACAGAGCAAACATTAAAAATTTAGAAAGTAATATTGATTTGCAGCTCCATCAAAGTATATCCACATAAGCTTTTTGAGAAGTTCCCTGTTGCTATCATTGAACATGCCAACAGTAAACACAAATCCAATGGAACGAAAAATAAGTAACAATAAAGAGCACTTATTCATTATCATGCTATAAGTAAAGTATTTTGCATAAGTGACATGTTTCAAACACTTTCTTAAATGTGCTTTTATATTAAATGTGCATTTGTCTGTGTGTACGTAGACATGTATAAAATACACAGGTTGACAAAGTACAACACAAGATGGCACTGTTGTCAGTTAATTGAATCATCAGAAAATCTTCCCTATCTCACTAGTATTTGATTGGTAAGAAAGATCCTTTGTAAGTGCACAAAGGTATATATGCAAAAAGGTTTGAGGATTTAAGGATAAATGCTACAGAATCATCTGTTTCCTAGCCAAGTACGGAACTCAGAAAGATAGCTCACCATTTTGCAGTAGCTAGAGTTTTTATAACGATTAAGAGTCTGCTGTGCTTATTCAGAAGATATATAAAATAAAATATTATAACAATGCAGTTAATTTGACTGTTACAGATTTAAATGCAGTTTAAATGTTTTTAAGGCTAATCCAGGTACTCTTTATTTTCATTTTATGATGGTTCAAAGTAATGACAACATCAGAAAAAATGATTTACGACCTGTCCTTGGACTTACCATCTCCATGGTCACATGATGACAATTCAGATGTTGGCAATTGGGGTAATATTACAACTGGCTATAACAACCTATGGTCACACGACTGTGGTTTGTTCCTTCTCAGTAAGTTTCTGGCAAAAAAAAAATTAATTGGGGAAAATCACTTAATGAATATGTGATTTGCTTAATGATCATGCAAGTCACTTAATGACTGCTATAAAAATGTAAAATTGGGTCCAGTCATGTGATGACTTGCCTAATGACTGCCCCAATTTACAACAGAAAATCTGGCCCCAGTTGTGGTTATAAGTTGAGGACTACCTGTATACATTAACATCACTAAGACTGTTTTTATTTTATTTGGAAACATGAGATCCTGAAACTCATCCTTCCATATAGTCCCATCCTTATCCTAATTATCAGTTTGTTCCCATTCATCTTCACCAAGCAGCCTCCAAATCTAGACTGTGACATGACCTGTTGGTACATAGAAGTTCAAAATTAAACCATATCAGTGTTTGAGAATCAGGTGATATTACAATGCTTAGGCCTATGTAATTTTATGATTAGGTTTAGCCATCTAGGACCATATTTCTCAAATTTGGCAACTTTAAGATGTGTGGACCAACTCCCAGAATTCCCCAGCTAGCAATTAAACCATTGATCTAGGATGAAGGTTAAATAAAATTCATTCCTTATTAGATCAGCTTAGAAAATGCAGTGCTGAATTTTGGCACTGCTAGAATGTGCATTCTTTTATTTCATTAAATATATTGGCCATCCAACTTCACTGGAGTCTGGGTGGTTTACAGAAGTAGGAAAAATATCAAAACAGCTAAAACATTTTATTATTTATTTATTAAATTTATCAAGCTGCCCAACTCACACATAGTGGTTTCATTAAAACGTTGAATCATACAGACAGCCCAGACTAAAATAAACTGATAGCAAAAGAAACAAAATGAAACAGGGGGCATTGAACAAATAATAAACGTCAACCCCAGGCTTGGGCAAGTTTTCAAAACTTTCCAGAATCTCAGGAGAGAGAGGGCACCATCCATTTTCAGTGGGGATGCAGTTCCAGAGGGTGGGGGGCCACAACAGAGAAGGCATGTTTCCTGGGTCCCACCACATGGCAATGTTTAGTGGAGAGGACCTGAAGTGCACCCATTGTGCTTGAACATAGTGGGCATACAAAAACAATGGAAGACAGATATTCCATATAGGGCTTTCTAGATAATAACCAGCATCTTGAATTGCACTCAGAAGCCAGATGGCAGCCAATGCAGCTTGCATAGCAATAGTAACACATGACCATACCAAGAGGTGGCCATTATCGCTGGCACTGTATTTTGAACTTTTGTAGTTTCCAGGTGGCCCTCAAGAGCAGGTCCATGTGGAGTTCATTGCAAGAATCCAATTGTGAGGGGATCCAGGAATGAGAAATTGTCTACAAGGCCCTTCAAATTGAGGAAAGGGCACAACTGGTGCACAAAATGAACCTGGTTAAAGGCCTCTGGTCACAGGTGCCACTTGCTCCTTGAAGAGTAGCTGCAAATTCAGGAGGACCCCCTCCCCTAGTTGCTTATCAGTCCCGAATTGTGATGCATTAAGGCAACTCAACCACCATATTTTCCCTCTGTCATTCTCTTGAATTTGAATTAGATGAAATTTTACTGCTGTCCTACTGTTAAGAGCCCTTTGTAGGAGCTTGCTAAATAAACCTGTTTTGTTACCAACATCTGTTTGGACTTCAAATAATCAGGGAAGCAAATCAATCATCTTACTTGTTTCCTGGTTTAAAGAGTAAATAAAACACACACTTGCAAGTCACTTAATCTAAAAAATAGCAAAACAACAACAAAATGTTTGGATAAAATTATTGAAATTGATGTATTTAAAGGATCAGAAAGTTGTAGGTAATCTCAAGGAACACGTATGCCCCTTTTGCTGCACAAAAGAAGATAAACTTTAAAAGGCACAGTATACAGAATAACAGAGTATAATTTATTTACTATACAGGAAGTCTGTGAGCAGATTTTCTTAAAGAAACACATCTGTTTCCTCCTAACAGATGTTGCCTGAATGCCTAGGGTCCAGACATGTGTAAATTAGTTTCCATACACTTTAGAAACATATGGATCAGAAATGGCAGGAAAGAGAGAGAACTTTGTTTGGAGTTCCTAGTTTAATGGAACTAACTTCATTCACAAATTATAAAGATTACCTGAACAAAAATATAATTATAAGTTACATTTAATTTTTTTTAAAAAATGCAATAGCGTTCTCCAAGCAAAAGAAAGACTTGATATTGATAAGATATGCACACATGCATATAGGTAAAAATAGTGTACAGTACTGTATATATATGTGTGTGTGTGTCTGTGTTTACATACAGAAATGTATATATGCATATACATATGAATGTAGCAACGTATGCATGTGTATAATGCAGCTTTAACCACTCCTCTCTCATCTCCCCTCTCCCCTCTCTCATCTCTCTCTCTCTCCTTCTCCTTCTCCCTCTCCCTCCGTATCATCTCTCTCTCTCTCTCTCTCTCTCTCTCTCTCTCTCTCTCT
>JANHJO010004213.1:39288-54409 GCA_032468235.1 Pseudoxyrhopus heterurus
TGGCTGTCAGATTCCCAGGGGATGGGGGTCTTAGCTAACCTTTGTAGGCTGTGGGCGATTCCTAATATGGAAGTATCCTTCTATGGACTGGCTCTTGTTATGGCGAATAGGCTGGCTCAGGTCTTAATGGGTCGTTAGCAAAGGTGGGGGCTGCGTTTCTATCTTTTCTGCTTCTGATTTTCAGCTTCCAGCCCATCCCAAAATGTTTCCCTACTCCAAGGGAGGGTGGATTTTAACTTCCAACGGTTACAATGGCACTGAAAAATTGACATAGGATAAAGTCCTTGCACTATGACCGTTGTAGCATCCCCATGGTCACATGAAAAAATCAGGCACTTGGCATGTGGCATGTATTTATAACAATTGCAGTCTCGGGATCATGTGATCACCACTTGTGATCTTCCTAGCTGGTTTCCAACAACGTCAATGGGTGAAGCCAGATTTGCTTAACAATCATACAATTCCCTTAATAATTGCAGTGATTTGCTTCTCAACCATTGGCAAAAAAGGTCATAAAATCGGCCGTGACTCACTTAACAACCACCTTGCTTAGCAAACAGAAATTCTGATCTCTGTTGTGGTTGTAAGTCGAGGATTGCCTGCATTTCTAATATAGTTCTTCTTTAGATGGAGAAGATCCAATTCTTCCAATCTCCTCCTTGTTTTTCAGTGGTGTCACAATGCCTTCAAAAGCTGAACCGTATGACTTTTGCTTGAATATAGGTATCTTCCCTTGCTCAGACCCAGGTATGCCAGTTGTTATTTCAACCCTCTGGGCATCATTTATATGCAGGATCTGTCTCAGTGTTTGGGGGGGGGGGGGAGATGTGGACAAAGTCACTTATTTTATAATAATTTTCTAATTGCCATGAGCAATTCATGGGCAATCTTTGATGAGAGACCAAATTTTTAAATTTAGGCAAAATAAAGACAACTAATCTGATTAGATTAGATTAGATTAACAGAGTTGGAAGGGGCCTTCTGGGTCATCTAGTCCAACCCCTCACCCAAGCAGGAGACCCTACATTATTTCTGACAAATGGCAGTCCAGTCTCTTCTTGAAAGTTTCCAGTAATGAAGCTCCCACAACTTCTGAAGGCAAGCTGTTCCATGGGTTGATTGTTCTCACTGTCAGAAAATTTCTCCTTATTTCCAGTTTAAATCTCTCCTTGATCAGTTTCCATCCATTATTCCTTTTCTGGCTTTCAGGTGCTTTAGAAAATAGCTTGACCTCTTCCTCTCTGTGGCAGCCCTTCAAATATTGGAAGACTGCTATCATGTCTCCCCTGGTCCTTCTCTTCACTAGACTAGCCATGCCCAGTTCCTATAACCATTCTTCATATGTTTTAGCCTCCATCTAATATCTAAGAGAGGTAAGTAATTTTTTTTTCCACAAATGAACCAGACTTGTAACTCCATTATCAAAAAGAGAACAAAATGATGCTAAATAGGAAATTGTGCTTGAGGATATAAAATACTCCTCTTTCATTGTGTACAATTTGTGGGTACCTTGTAAGCTTTGGTGACTGTCCAATATTAGCTTGTTCTATTTAAAATAACAACAAAACATCACCATTTATGTTTCCAAAGCTTGCAAGATTTTTTTTGCAAAATACTAACTTTATATTTTCTCCCATAAATTGATCCCCCAAAGTAATACAGGGTTGCTACATCATTTTTTTTACTTTCCTGATTTGATTTATTTATTAAACTTTTGTTCCGCCTTTATTATTTTATTAGTATTTTGCACAGAGCCATGGTGTCACAGTGGTTAGATTGCAGTATTGCAGGTGAACTCACTGATCACTGCCAGGAATTCAGTTCTCACTGGCTCAAGGTTGACTCAGCCATCCATCCTTCCAAGGTGGGTAAAATGAAGACCCAAAATTGTTGGGGATAATATACTGACTCTGTAAACCGCTTAGAGAGGGCTGTAAAGCACATATAAGTTGAAGTGCTATTGTTATTACTATTCTTTTAATAAATAACTTAAAGTGGCAAACATATAAAATATTCCTCATTCCTCTTACGTTCCCCATAACAACAACCTTGTGAGGTGGGCTGAAGGAAAGTGACTGGCCCAGGCAGCTTTCATGCCTAAAGATGACTATTCACAATTAACTCTCAGACTATCTGCATAAAATTGGGTCTGATCCATCCCAATCCCATACAATTGTGCCTGAATATTGCCTAATTTCCCCCAAAAAAATAAATTTACATCACTTTTGTAACAGTGTTATGCAGTAATTGTTACTTAACTTCACCTATATATTTGAAATAGGAAAGTCTGCATTGCCTTATAATTTTCAACTGCCCATGCCAATTTAATCCCATTTTCTACATGTATTCCTAGTCAATTGGAGACAGACATTTTGGCTCAAAAGAAATGGCTGTGTGAATTGGGCAACATTGATCTACTTGCGGTGAAGCATGCATACTCCTAATTAAAATATTAATCCAAGCACTTTCTCCCACATCCCTTATAAATTATCCAACGGAATTGAAAACATGTCTTCTGGAATGATGTAAGAGACAGTATATATTAATTTCCCAATAAATCTGTACATAGGCCATCTAGATTGTGTTCCATGAAAAATTCAATGCTATGTCTAGGAAACACTGAATAATTGGTAAATAGTGTTTTTCCTATGATATAACGTCTCTTGAATGTTTATGTTATATATAATCTCTTCTGTTTTGTTACTTATTTTATTTAGTTTTCTCTAGTCTAGGTTCCATCTGACTTTGAAATGTTTTCAAGTTAAAGAAAAGTAATTATTCCGGACAGTCTTGGAGAAGACTCTTGAGAGTGCCTTGGACTGCAAGGAGATCAAATTAGTCAATCCTAAAGGAAATCAACCCCGACTGTCCTTTGGAAGGACAGATGCTGAAGCTGAAGCTCAAAGGTTTTGGCCACCTAATGAGAAGAGAGGACTCCTTGGAGAAGACCCTGATGTTGGGGAAGATGGAACACAAAAGGAGAAGGGGACAGCAGAGGATGAGATGATTAGATTGGAGGGTCTGGCATCCACAGGGTCATGAAGAGTTAGACATGACTTGGTGACAGAACAACAACAACACCAAGAAAGGATAAGCATTCAGTAGCTTTTCTAAGTCTCTAGAAACCCTACAAATATTTTAGAATAAAACTCCCTCATCTCAAACTATTGGAGATGATGCTCCATGTTGGATGGAGTTCAAAAATATCTACAGGGATTCAGAATGGGGAAGAGGAGTTGGGAAAGGTCAGACACAACTTAACGACTAAACAACAATCACAATAATAACTTTCCCTGGATGACTGGATATTTGTAATTCAAAATCTTGGGTTTGGGACCTGGGGTTCAATATGTCCCAGGCAGGGAAATACCTCACACTTAGGAACATATAATGGCTGGGCAGCATCAATTTAATCAAACATCGAGTAAGATGGGCCATCTGGTTGCATTTACGGGATAAAGTCTTTTCTAAAAAAACATTAACTGTAATTGAAACTCAGTCAGAACAGAACACACAAAAATTGATCATTGTAAAAAAAATTTGTACCTGGAATGGTACAAAATATTAAATGGGCTGTTATTCTGCTGCAGTTGTGGCATCACACATCTATCTGCCATTATCGTAACGGAAAGCAGTATTAGCATCAGCACCAGATGGATACCCTGTCAATATGAGATCTTTCTCCTCTTTGCTTGCCTTTTTCCAGGGATGCGAAATTGCCAGACACAAACAGAATGGGACTTTAACATGTAAATGTTGTGCAGACTCACAAAGGAAGCTCTATTCAAAATGGCTCAGTATTCACAGATGTTGATGATTATCTCCAATTATATTTTTACATTGGACATAACAGCGTAATTACAGTTGAGGCTGGCAGTCAACATATAAAAGATATCATGCACTTGACCGTATACTATTAGGAACAGATGAAAACTTAATAAAGAAAATCTATAGCTATCTATTAAGCCTTAAAATGGAAGATGAACAAGTGAAAGAAACAATGATAGTATGGGCAAAGAACTTTGGATATACAATAGAACTAGAAAAATGGCAAAAACTTTGGGATAGAAATTATAAATTGACAATGGCAACTACGTATAAGGAAAATTTACATAAAAATGTTCTACAGGTGTCATTTGCCTCCAGCAAGATTAGCAAAGATGTTTAAAAATATGTCCGCCAAATATTGGAAATGTACTGGTAATCAGATACCGGGCTTGTACTATCATATGTGGTGGACATGTCCAATAGCAAAAAAATACTAGACAAAAATACATATATGGTTAGAGAAAATGATAAAGCAACATATAGAAAATACAGAAATATTTGAAAAATATGATAAAGGGGTTGTATATGTAATATTACATGTGTTGACAGCAGCAAGAATTGTATTTGCACAATATTGGAAAATGAGGAAATTCCAATAAAAAGATGAAAATATAATTAAAAAAATATTTCTGTGTGGAAATGGATAGGTTAACATTAAAGATAAAGGAGAAAGAAGACACAGTATTTTTAACATAGGATTTATTTTACAAATGATTAAATAATAAAGGTAGAAATTAGAAGTTGGAAGAATATTATTATTTACGAGTAAATATTGATATTATGTATAAGTAAGTTGGCTCAGACAGTACACTGTATATTAAGCACTCAAGTGTGGTAAAGAAAAAAATGTACAAATAAAACATTTAAAAAATGCCTCATGATCTCATGATGCAAAACTCTGAAGTCAAGATGTCATGATGTCATTGAGTGCATTTCTTTGACAAAATCTTAAGTCTGCAGGAAATACCTACAGTTGGAATTTAAATCAGAAACACTATGTATAGGTCATGATTAATGCAAGATTCAATAATGCAAGTTCGTGTTAATTGTAAATTGGTATCAGGTTGTGTTTAATGCAACTCAAAATTTATTTAATGCAAGACTAATGCATGCACAGTTTAGACAAGTTGGAGTTTTAGATGTGAGCATTCATGGGTACAATATGGAGAGAAGAAAGATTCCATCAGAAAACAGAAAAAAGAAGAGGCTCATTACTGCATTAGAGCAAACATCTGATGTAATTGAACAACATTAATGTACTCAAGGGAACACTAAATAGGAGTTGTTGGAACATCTGAACCTGCGTGGAATTTTCTTATTTTCATTTTTGCTTTCTATACTTACTCTGAGACTTTGTTAACCTTAAATTTAATTGTATATTCTTTTTATCCTCTAGTGTAAAATTTTAATAAATGTATAAAAATCTATATTTAATTTTTTTCATTGTCTATTTCCATTGTGCTGGAACCAATTGCCCTATTTTCAATATCACTTTGATGAGTGTGAATTCAAATAATGCAACCATTTCTTGGGACTCATTAACTGCACTAATTGAGACCTCAAAAATACACTGAAGCAATACTGAGAATATTTAAGAAATTTAGGAAAAAATGAGAAAGAGAGAGAGAGAGAATATATACTGTATAATATTTTGAAACCTACAAATATGTGAAATAGTAATAGCACATTTTGAAACTTACAAATGTGAAATGGTAATAGCACATTTATGCCCAGTTTATAATCTACCTTACATTAAACCCATCATGTATCCAAATATTCAACTACTTATGGCAAAATATAGGAAAAACTATATAATTAAAATTTCAGCAATTAAATAAATATGACACATGTTGTACTTAACACAGATTTGCATAGTATACTGATTGATTTCTACTTCAGCAGCTTATAACTGCAGTCCAAAACCAATTACAGTAGGGCTGTTTAATATGTGATCCCCAAATATAACACAACCCAGATTTTTTTTTTAATTATCAAGCAAATTCAATCCAAAGGATTATCTACAGCTGGGCTACAATGAGCACTAGGCTATTTGAGGCATGGTGGGTGAAGATTACAAGAGGCTAGGGCTAAGTTAGTATTTCCTTTGAACATATAGCTTAGTCCTCAACTTCCAACAACAACTGGGACTGGAATTTCCATTGTTCAGGGATGCGGTAATACAATGCTACTTCATTTAGAGGTGGCAATCCCTGCAGTTCCAGTTGCAGTCATTAACTAAATCCCATGGTTGTTCGGCGAGGCAATTTTCTACTAGATTCCCACAACCAAAGTCAGTGGGGAGGCTGGCAGGAAGTTGCAAGTCCAGGATTGCAGACAGGAGACAATTGGGGAGAGAATGTGAGACTGTGTGAGAGGTGCCATGTGGTTCAGGAACTGTGCAGTGAAGGTATATGAAAGGTGTTGCATGGGTCGGAGAGGGTGCACAAGAGGGTGTGTGAGTGGTGCCGTGCAGGTCACATAGAAATTGAGTGAGGGTGTGTAAGAAGCACCATGAAGGTTGGGGAGGATGCGTAAGAAAGTAAGTGGGTGCACGAGAGGTGCCATCTGGATCAGAGATGATACATAGGTGTGCTGGAACAGCTGGAACCTTTGAATGGTCACTGAACGGTTATAGGTCAAGGACTACCTGTATACACTAACTATGAATACATTCACAATTTTATGATGCTGTCTTTTTTAATGTATAAAGCAGTTCAAAATATATTACGTTCATATTTTTTCTGAGTCCAGATTCATAACTCAGTTTGTAACCATCCTCAGAACATAAATTATTGGGTGTAAATAATTGCTCTTCCTGTTTGCTCTTTACGAAATCAATATCTTTTCGCATTTAGCATAACCTATCCAGATAACCTAGAGAAATATCCATGAAGGAGGAACAGTACCATTAACACGAAGTGATAAATAATCTATCTATAAGGCAGTATTGGCACGCATAAGAGAAAATCAACTAGAATGAGGAAGCCTGAAATTAGCATTCTAATTTTGCAAAGAGCTCCTGGATGGGAGTGGACCTGGCTTTATGCTGTGAAAAAAAAAAGACGGAAGGGAAAGGCTGCTTTTGGCTTTGTTTCCTTTTTTTTGCAGTGCAAAGCCATATGGCCCAGGAGCACAGCACAAAGGGCATTTTGGCACACTTTGGCCCCTCTTTAAGCTGCTTTCTGTGGTTTTTTTTCATTTTTCAGTATGCAAAACCAGCCCCATAAGCCCAGGAGCCAGGCAAGGCATGTCTCATTAGCAGTGGGAGCAGGACAGTGGGGAAGGTCAACTGGGGTAGCAGAATGCAAGGTGGCAGAGAGACAAAAGGGCATAGGTGGAGAGAGAGAGGCCGATGGCGGAGTGGAAGTGCCCCTGAGGTCATGTGATCAAAATTCCAGCGCTTGCCAATTGACAAACATTTATGATAGTTGCAAGTGTCCAAACGTAACATGATCACTATTTCCTACCCTCCCAGGGTGCTTCTGAAGTCAAGTCAATAGAGAAAGCTGGATTATTTAACAATTGGATGATTCAGTTAATGACCACAGCAAGAAAGGTCGAAAAATTGGATGTATACTCCTTTCAAGTCTGAGACATTAGTCAGGCTAATCAGCAGTGATGAAAGTTCCAGTCCCAATTGAACAATATAAACCAAGGACTACTTATATTAATTCAATACCTTTTGCATATATGTACATATGCTCACCTACATATTTATTCAAAGATAGACTTTGAATTAACTAGATTGAGAAAGCTCTGATTGCAGTCAATTTGTATAAGAGCTCTATGCAGCTATTCCTACTAATCAGGAAACAAACCATGCTGAGCTGCTCAATATTCAGTTTATGGCTATTATCCTGGAATCAGGATCCATGTATATGAAGCCCATGTATGAATATCATTACATACACAGGTTATTTGTTCGCAGTGATATACAGGTAGTCCTTGGTAAGGAAATAGCTAATTAGCTGTTAAGAAAAACCTGTGAGAAGTGAAAAAAGGATTGGAATAAAAATTACTTGAAGGGGAACGCTGAGCTTCACTGGCTTGAATTTAAACTCGATTTCACTGAAGGCCGCATCAGGGTTGTGTTTGACCTTGGGGGGCGGGGTGGGGTGTGTGTGGCCAGGGTGGCTGTGGCCAGCTCGACATCATTCGTGTCGGGACGCCTGTGGTAGCCCAAGCTATCTGCCAGCAAAAACAAGCTCCCTTCACTGTTTCCATGGCAGCCTGCAGGCCAGATCTAAGCACTCTGTGAGCCGAATCCGGCCAGAGGGCCTTGAGTTTACCACCCCTGCTCTAAGCCATGGATCTTCTATCTTAATTTATCTTTGTAAACTGTTCTAAACTAAGAAAGGAGGAACAAGGTTTTCCAAACGCCCACAGCAGTATTCACTTCTTATAATGGTACGCCAGGAATTTTGGATCAATAACTCACTTTGTATTAGAGCAGTCCTGTCTTTCCCTGTCTTTTGTAAAAATGGATATAGAAATAAAAAAAAAAAGCTTGGTGTAATATAGGTGAAATAGACAAAGATTTCATAGTCTTTGTTACAAATTTAGGACTACATATTCCTATATATGTGGAAATCAACATGCTAAAACATTTTATAAGTTCATGCTGGGTATTAATAGATACATTAAAATTTCGTTAAGTTTGGTAGGGCAAGATTAATGTTGTTAAAATAAATATAGCTCTTAAATTGATTTATGTTTTAAGAGGTACAGTTTTAATTCCAAGTAGGTGTTTTCCTCAGATAAACAAATTATTGAGAAAATGGTAAAGGTTTGTGAGAGTAACCTCGATGGATGAGGGGAAGAGATGCTGCCAAGGGACTGATTATATAAGAGCCCTTAGTGGCCTAAAAGTCAAAGGAAGAAATTTGAAGGAACTGGTTGATTGTTTGGCTGCAGGAGATTTTACATCAGATTGTTATGTAGTCTAAAATAAAGTAGAATTAATCAAATTTCCTATCTAATTTACTTGAGAAGGCTGGCAAGATTTATTTAGGAAGAGAGGCCACTAAGGATTTCACTGGCTAAACTGCAATTATCTTTTTATGGTGATCATTTTAATTTAACAGATTGTTAAAATATCATTGAACTGTTTTAATGTTCAGTTTTAGGGTATTTTTCCAGCTTTTTACTATGATCTTCTAAAGAAAGAAATTGCTATGCTGTGCCTAAATAGATCATTTATCTGAAATCCTTCCATTTACTTTAATTGATCTCAACTCAATTAATGGGGGGGTCAAGTGTTCCTTCCCCAGCCAAAGATGTCTAATAGAATGGATTATCTATTATTAAGTGGTCTGAACTCCAGATGAAGCTTCTATTTTTAAAAATGAGCAAAAAAAAAGTATTTTATATGTTAGATTGCTTCCTGGAATTCCTTTCTTCAGTGAGTGTAAATATAAAAATTTGCTAGCAAACCCAAACATCTCAAGATGTTTAGTAATTTATATCCCCAGAACTGCTTCTGAAAATTTACATAGGCCAAACTGAAGCTGGAGTTCAGAGACATAAAGCAGCCAAAAATTTGAGAGATTGGGATCTTCAACTACTGCCTTGCTAAAATTATTAATTTAATTTTTCAATTATTACCACTTCCAGTTCCTTTGTTCAATCACCCATGCCTTTATACTACATAAAAAAACCTACTCCATAAACAAGAACAAGGAAAACTCACCATTCTGGGGAAAGAACATTCCAGAGAACGCCAGAACATTCTATCTTTCAGCTTTTGTTCTTTTTTTGCATTACTCTAGTGTTAAAAATCTCATGGCCAATAGTCTTTGCCCATCACAGATGTAATCAATTAATGTGATACATAAAGTTGTCAACTGTTGATCAATAACGTAATCCAGTGTAAGACTGTTCACTGACCCAATGGACCAATGACCAAAAGAATATTTCACATTAAGTTGAACAACATTATTGGGTGATTAAAACATGAAAGGGATGTATTTTTTTGGAGGCCAAAGCTATCAAAGGGTCACCACTCTTCTCAAGAAATTAGAGGCAAGAATTTGGGAGTGGATAGCCCTTCCAGAAAAAATTAACTCTTTCATGATAAGGTTCCCTCATCTTGTGGCATGGTAACTAGTACTCCTTTGTAAATGTTCACACTAGGCTTATGTTCACAAATACAAAGTGTACCACTGTATCCTTAGGACAGTTAACGTTTTCAGCTGCTGACACGGAAAGCAACAGCAGGAGCAGACAATCACAAATTTCGTGGATTTTTACTGTCAGCTTGCCTATCTTCTACAGCAGAGGTGTCAAACTCACATCAGCACGTCGGCCTCACATGACGTATCGGGATTTTTTCCCCTTCACTAAACCAGGCATGGGCATGGCCAGTACGTGATGCGTCCGGCCCACAGGCCAGGAGTTTGACACCCCTGTTCTACAGAGAAGAGAGGAAGCCTCCTCTTCATGCTTAAATAAGGACAAAATATTTAAGTATGGAGGAAAGTGTTTAAAAATTAATACAATTCTTCAGGACTGTCTATTTTGGCAACAACTGAGTTCTAAGAATCATTTGAATACCCACAATCCAGATCCATCTCTAATTTTCTCAGCAATCTAATCTGTAAATGAATAAAACTGTCAAAACAAAGCAATCAGCATTCTGAATTACTTGAATATCCCTCTTTAAAGATAACTACTTAATGAACTTAAGTGAGTTAAGCAACTTTTATTTACAGCTCTAAACAAAGGAAAGGAAAGGAAAGGAAAGGAAAAAAACAACAGAGCAAGCTGTTGCACCTGAAAACAAAGCATTTAGTCGGCATAGCTATGAAGAATATTGAGACGATTTATATTCACTCAGACATAACTGAAGTGTCTCTTGAGGCACACAAATAAATTAATTATGTTCATGAATCTCTTAAACCAACAGAATTATAAATTCAATTATTTGATAAAGATTTATTATGTGCAAAGCTTCTCAAAATCTGAGGACATGGAATGCAGGCACTTAATACAACTTAAGCACCAGAAAACTGTCCGTATGAGTTAACTTTTCCTAGTTTTTAACTCCTAAATATTTGAGGCATACATGTTAATGTTCCAAAACATAAAGTATAAAATAGAATATTAATATTTGGTTATCTCCATTCACTATTGAATTGAAGTTCCGTGCATGGGAATTGTATATATAATATAGATCACAACGAAGTTTTTAAATTTGGAAACCTATTTATTCTGTCATTCTGCAAATACTTGAAGGAATCTGACTTCCTTTTTCAGAAGCACTGTATCATCCCTGCTTGAGTTGCTGGATTCCATTAGAGACAGTCCTCTACTTACGAATTTTCGAGTTGCAAACTTTCACCAGAACAAACAAACCTGTTCCCAACCACCTTCAGATATTGTTTTTAAATTCTAAAAATTACACGTGGTCCTCGACTCATGTCCGGTCACTTAGTGTCCATTCAAAATAACCAAGGCCAGCCCACCCCTTGCAATTAAATGCTCTGGTATTGGGGATTCACCCACAGACCTTACCGCCATTTGCAGAATCCTGTGGTCATGTGGCCATGATTTACAATGTTTCTTGCCAAAAACCTATATTTACAACCACTGCAAAATTTGTCGTAAAATTAGGTCAATTATGTGGATGCCTCAACTTGTGACAGTCATGGTATATGATGGAAATTCCAGGCTCCATTACAGTCATAAGCCAAGGATTACCGGTACGGCAACTTGTACTTTGAATATTTAGTCCCATGTAATCAAAAGATTAACCACACTCAAAGAGAAGATATTAGCGAATTGAAAGGACAGCAAAATATTGCATAAATACAATTGGAGACGAGGGGGGAAGGGGAAAGAGAAGAAGAAGGAGCGAAAAAAGTCTTGGAGAAGAGGTCCAAAACACCCTAGTGAAGAAAGAACCTGCTATCTGAGAGAGAGAGATTAGTAAGAACAGGAGGCAATGGAACATTCCAGAAAAAGAAAAGGCTGTATAAGAGCACTGGATATTTCAATATTCCACACTGAAGGATCTCCCCTTAATTAAGTGTATGTACGTACGTACGCACGCACGCACGCACGCACACACACACACACATGCTTTTATCTACTAGATAAATCATGGAAGGCATGAAACATCAGTTCATCACTGACTGGCAAACAATGATATCTCTTTGTGGTATGTATTTTATTTATTCATTTGTAAAATTTACTGACCACCCATCTTACCTCAGGGACATTCTGGGCGCCTTACAATCATAAAAGATTTTTTAAAACCTGTATAAGCTAAAGGGCATAAAAAAGTTAATACGAAAAGCCAAACACTGCGACTCAATTAAAGATGGAGGGGGGAGCAGGAGGAAGGGTGTGGTGGGATCTGTTGTTAATTTATCAGCCACTACCCCTGTGATGCTTTCCCATTGGAGCCCCAAGGTAACTGGCAGAGCCAGGTCTTTAAGTACTTAGTGCCAGGATGGAAAACTGTCAGTAAAGGATTAGAAACTAGACAGGGAAGTTGAAAAAAAAAAACCTGGAAGAAAACAAGGGCAAACCACTTTGGTAATATTGCTGAGCAAAGGACAGAGACATAAAACAAGCAACTGATTAGTTCAGCCTGAGTGAATCTTTACATTAATGTAAATTAGGGAAATTAAACATAGAAGCTAAATAAAGAGGGATGCAGCTATTCTGCATCTCCATCATGTGCCCTATTGCCTGAAAAATCATGAATAAAAAAAGTCCTTAAAAAAGCTGTTTAGTCCAATGAATGTATCACATTCATATTGTGCCTTTCTTTCTGCTCAGGGCATCTAACATAAAGGAAATATAAAAATCAATGTGGAACAGAAAATGAAAGCCTTGGTCTTTCTTTCTGCTGCTAGCAATTGAGGAGATGAACTACTGCAGCAGAGATAATGAATCAAAGCAAGGCTCAGGCCCATTTATCTGCTGCTGACAAGCTGAAGTTCTCGGAGCCAGTACCAATGATAGCAAATGCAAGATATGCTAAATAATTCTCTATCTGCAAGTCATTTGGAATTTATTGGCATATAAGTCTAAATTTCTCCACACCGAAAATGTGTCCTTTTAATTCATTGCCCTTTTCTTTCTGTCCTCCCCTTTACATTTCAAAGGTGTTGGGGTGCAAAGTTTGGATACTTGAAATAATTTGGCCTAAAATAGTTCCTTTTTATAATAATCATAATTCAACCTTTGACTGGCATTTCCTACACACACACACTGGTATATATATGATTAATACTATCACTGCCTTTTCTAGTTTTTCTGTCTCCAGTGGAAGTCCCTCCCACTGTTACATTTTTATTATACATCTTTAGGAAAATAAAAATGATTAAATAAGTGAATATACTATATTGTCTTAAAGAATACACAATCGTTGTTAAAATATGTACTATATTTTAAATAATATATGAGTATCAGCAATATTCAATATGGTATAAATAATAAAATGGCTACATTAATTTCTGTCATAGCAATTGAAGAATTTGTGTTGATGTATGCAGAGTTATTACCCAAAAATGGTTTCCAAGTTAGATTAATTTCTGTTAATTAACAGATTTCTCTTTTAAAGCACAGAACTATTCTAGACCAGGGGTGTCAAATTGGCGTCATCACGGTGGTGTCACATGACGTATCGGGACTTTTTTTCCCCCTCCCTAAACTGTGTGGGGGCTGGGCCAGCACATGACATATCCAGCCTGTAGGCCGAGAGTTTGACACCTCTGTTCTAGACATTGAAAGAGAATCTTAGAATTTAATTAGTAATTCTTCTGCAGAAAGAGCTGTGTATACTTTCCAATAGGAAGCACACAATATCCTTGCAGCAATTACCATGGGCAAAATTATTTGATGTAGTTTGTGGGGATTTTAATTAGTGACAAATGGAGGCCACATAAACCAAGCCTATTTTCTTTTTTATGTAAAATGTTTACTTCACACTATGTCTGCATGTGAGTATGCATGAAAGAAACTTGAAACACTTCTGAACTGAATTCTTGTTCGTTCCGATTTGTTTCTTAATACATTCAACTTTTTAGCTTCTTAGCTTAACTCAGCTTCTTAGCTTAATTCAGCTTGTTAGCTTAACTAAAACCTAAATGAGACTCCCAAGTTAAAAACTCCCCATATTAAAAATGATTGTTATCGAAATTTGTGGACAAATTCTTAAGTTTGATTTATGTATGAATATTACGCCACTGAAGTAACATTCAACTGTCTCAAGATACAGAGAGCACAGTGCCAATAAATAAAATCTCTCAGCAGCAGCAACTCATGTCTGGGAAGGCGGGGCAATGATCCAATCCATGTTGATTGGGGAATTCTGGGAAATAAAGTCTACACATCTTCAAGTTGCCAAAGTTGAAAAACCTTTGATCTAATCCAGGGGTGTCAAACTCAAGGCCTGTGGGCCGCATCCAGCCCACAGGGTGCTTAGATCTGGCCCATGGGGCTGCCCTGGAAACAGCAAAGGACTGGCCCACAGTGTCTCTGCCAGCGAGAATGGAGTGCGAGAGGGCCGTGCACACAGGGTCAATTTTTGGCCACAATGGCCTCCTGCCAGCAAAAATTGAGCCCGGGAAGGCCTCCCTGAGCTCTGTTTTCGCTGGTCGAGAGCTGCAGGAGGCCATTGCAGCCGAAAATGGAGCCTCAAGAAGTGACATCAAGCTAGCCACGCCCACCCTGGTCATGCCCTCTCAAGATCAAACACAATCCTGATGCAGCCCTTAATGAAATCGAGTTTGATACCCCTAATCTAATCTAACAACAGGGAGTTTACAGCTACATAAATTTTCATCTGAAATATCAGTACTGGAAGATCTAAGTTAAGTTATCCTAATGTACACACCTGAGTTAAAAGTAACAATGTGAACTTCCATATAAAACCACACTTCCACTTCCTTCTTGTCATTTTCAATACTTCTATTTTATTATCATTAATTATTTCATCTATCATCATTATTTCAAGAATATTATTAGCAAAATAAAACTGATAATGCATGCACTCTCATATTTATGAGTTTGCTTTCTAAATTACTGGATTAAATGAACATTATTTTAAATAGCATTCCTATACTCAAATTGTGCTTAGATTTTTAAACTTAATTTTTTTATAAAGGCTAACACTGAATTTAAACATTACTCTAAACAGCTATATATCACAAACTCTCTGGCAGAACATTTTATCCAAATAAAGATGCATAGACACTTATATTTACTACTAGCCGATAACCCGGCTTCACCCGGGTATGTATGCCTTGAGCAGGGAATGCTGCAGCCTACAATTCCCAGCATT
>JANHJO010004215.1:88099-102742 GCA_032468235.1 Pseudoxyrhopus heterurus
TCCTCCCCCTCCCTCTCCCGCTCCTTCCCACCCCCCTCTCTCTAATCCTTCCTCTGTGGCCTGCTTTTGTCATTTTCTAAACTTTGAGCCTAAAAACTGCATGAAGGATTCATTACTGGAGTAAACTGGAGAATTAATTAATACAAATGGTTAGAGTTGGGCAAGCAATCTTATCTTTGTCCTGAAAACCATTTGTGCTTCTTAGACCTTAAAATCACATGCTTGGCAAACCTTGGGAAGGCACAGCGAGAGCTAAAATTGAGACTCCAAGAACACCAATGTCAAGGCTTTTATCAGCTTCCACCAGATGCCTTGTCCCAAATCAATACAAATCCATCCTTGGGAAAGGAAGATAGCTAGGCATTAAATGCTCTCCAAAAAGACTAAAGGGATCCATGGTATAGGAACGAAAAATGAAAACTCAGAACAAGAATGGCTTTTTAATCCAGTAACAATCCCCTGTGTAAAAAGATGCTATTGTCAGAAAGGCAGCTCTTTCCAGGTCTTCCAGTGACTCCTCTGCTTCCCTGAATAGAAAGACTTGCTGATCAGACTAAAATGTGAATAGCTAATTTGTTTAGTAAACCTGCTTAGGTTTAGTGCCTGAAACCATGGTTCAGCTAACCACATATGGGAACACAGTTAGTTGTGTGCATGACTGTCGGATGGCAGGAATACTTTTGAGCAATTTACAAAATAACATGTAACAGGATTCTATCAAAGACCAAAGAATTTCCATCAAAGTCAGACACGTCTATAGTTTTGCACAAAGTCCCTCTTGGATCTTGAAAATTAGATTAATCTGTAAAATAATATTGATGTGAAACTGATTACTGACTGATGGTCTGGGAGTTCCACAAAGGATCCAGAGTTGTGCAAAATAACTCCCGCTCCTTCTTGCTCCAGTCCCTTATACCATACAAGCTAATCCTAAAAATCAGAAGAAATTCTAAATTGGCACAGGATGTAACATAGTGATTGCTTTTGGGGCAAAAAGTAAGATTAAGTAGATGAATCTAATAACAATAACCATTTTAGAAATGGTCAGGTAAGGAACATCAGTTTTTTCATACTACTCAGTGTATTCTCCAGATATACTTTTAATACCAACATTATTTTAAAACTCTGCATTAGTCTATTTCTGTCAGATGTTATCAATAATCTATATGTTAATCCATTTACTGTGTATTAAATATTATTCAGTTGCAGCATTCAATGTATTTGGATGTGAGGCATGTTACTGAAATGGAAGCAGATAATCCTTCTCAAGTGATTCAAATTAAATGATTATTTAAGTGAAATCTATGACAACTCTGAATACTGATATACTGATGAATAAGATGGCTAGTTTATATATCCATATATGCATTGCAGAATGTGTTGTTTTGGGTATGAGCTATTAGGGAGAAAATCTCATCTCTATGTTTTATTAGCTCAGTGATTTTCCCCTGAAGGAAAACAGAGTAAAACAAAGGAGATATTTATAAGAGTGCTCGTGAAATGATGTAGTTTAAGTAATTAATACTATTAAGCAACAATCCCTTTAGCTTAAAAATACCATGTGATAGAGTACCGTCATAACCATTTAACAGACACAGCATAAGGAGACACAAATCAAGTATAAAGAGAACAATGTAGTACAAGCCTACAGTATCAAGAAATGTTGGGTGGCCCATTAATTATTCATTTCAACCGATTTCTCAAAGTATAATCATATCTTATAAATAATGTTATGTTCTGAGTTCATTACTTAGCTTGTCACCTTTCTTGTAATATCATTCTGCAATGGCATTGAACTAGGAATAAATGACAGCTGGTGTTTAAAGATGTCACCTTCTTATAAAGCTGCAAAATAGACTTAATGGATACATCCATTTGGACAGATTTTTTTTTTAGTTTTCTAGTCAGTGAAAGTAGTACTTAGTCCACCATAAATGTGTACAGTCTTTTGGTTATTTGGGAGACTTTTTAAAATAGAAGCTTGCATTTACGTAGTCAGTATTATTTTCTATTATTTTATAATGAAAACGCACTTCCAAGGATGAGAACCAGAGATTGGGATGTATCTTACAACTATATGGTCTGTCTGTGTTTCTCATAGTTCTCTTTTCAGAATAACTGTGTAAACTGCCTGAGCCTTCCACTTATCCAGAGTTATTATGTCCAACCACTTAAGTCTCCATTATTAACATAAATGAAGAAGGAGTATTTGGATAAAGTACAAATATTTTATATCTTTGAGTACTTGTTCCCATGTCATATTTCTTAATGGAAATGGCATTTGCAATTGTAGTACAAATATACCTTCAGGCCATCTACTCATATTTTACCTTATTGCACCTGAAAGAGCATCTTACCTTACTTTTGTCCAATAGGGGATCAGTGATCAGTGACATGCTTCATACATTCTTTATTTGGAACGAAAAATTTAAAAGGCTGCAGAACTGCTTAGAGGTACTCCTTAGGCTATATGCTTCATACCAAAGACTTGATTCATGGCAAGTGGCAAAAACAGATTTACTTAGGGATTTAATCAGTGTTAGGATATCAAATGCCACTGATTAAACCCCTAAGTAAATCTATTTTGGCCACTTGCCGTAAATCAAGTCTTTGGTGTGAGACAGTACCACCCTATGCTTATGTAGATGTGTAGCTCCTTGTGACAGAGGCTCGTGTGCTTTTCATATAGGGAGCTGGTGAACAAGCAATCACTTGCTTGTCATATTCAAAATGTTAGTCATGATGCCACTGCTGGCTCTTTCATTGGTGTTGGGTAGTGTAGTGGGCTTCATCCAGAGCATCCCATTTACTTGTGAATCTGGAATACAATTGCTGAATGGGAAGTTACAAATTGCAAGGTGCTTGTGCTGTGCAGTGCTTCAGTTTAGGTTCAGAAGAGATACTATAGAACAAGAGGGAGCCTGGACAAAGCACCTGCCTGTGAAAACAGATGTGATGTCTTTAATATGTCTCAAATAGATGCTGCATTCACAATCCTGGACTTTCTAAAGCATGTCTTCTGAATTAAATCTAAAACATAGCCCATCCTTTGGAAGAGATACATGGCCATCACTTCTGATAAGAAATGAATAAGAAAGGACTCCTACACCTACCGGACACCACAAGTATCAGAAACCAAAAGTAGCATCTAAATGAAGTAGAGGTGGCAAATGTTAAGTGATTGCATGTAGTGCCAGTTTAAGAATGAGTTCCATTCCCAAGGTCTGCTCTTAAGTTGCATTTGTATGGAAACCGGGACAATATTATTGCACAGTACTGTATAAGTAGTACTGTGTAATGAACTTGAACCATTGTGTATTTAGCCTGAAGTATTGTGTAGTTATCTCGAATTTTGCTACAATAAGTTCCTTTCTTAACTATGGGTTATCAATAATACAGGGCATTCTGGATACTATCTGTTCCCTTTACAGGTTATGAGTTAAATTATCTAGAACAATGGTCCCCAACTTTTGGCCACCAAGGACCAGTTCCATGGAGAAAGCTTTTTCTGATGACTGGAGGGGGCATGGTTTTGCATGCTGCGTGCATCCCATGGATAGAGCTTTGCTTGTTTGCGCAGCCTGGTTGCTGGCATGCCACGAACCAGTGCCCGGGGGTTGGGGATCCCTGATCTAAAACAAAGTTATCATTATCATCAATACATACGAATAAACATTAAACTCATGGTACAAAAAAGCCCTGCTGTGCTCAGTTCCAAATGTAAATCTAAAATGAACAAGTTATACTCAAAGAAGAAACTCTCTGGGCCCTATAAGGCAAATGGATTTCATTTCTATTTTGCTCTGTTGCAATAGTTGATGGACAGTGGCAAGAGTGGAGTACTTGGAGTCAATGCTCGGTGACCTGCTCCAATGGCACGCAGCAGAGAAGTCGACAATGCACAGCAGCAGCACACGGAGGTTCTGAGTGCAGAGGTCCATGGGCAGAAAGCAGGGAATGTTACAACTCTGAATGTACAGGTACATTACATTCTCTCAATCTCTTCTTATATGGTGGTGGGAAAAGATTGAGTATTCTTCTTTATTCTCTTAACAGTCTGGAATGCCATAGAGGCTGAGAGATATTGTTGGGGGTGCAAGATATGTTCTTGGGGGCACAAGATTTTCTAGTATGCTTTTGAGCAATTTCTAACCTGTGATCTAGGCAACTGAACTTGGTCTTCTGTTCCTGTAGTCTAATATACCATTCTTACCATCCTTGACTTAAAAAGTTGCTTAATGTTTAATACATGACAAACATCATTTTCCCCCTTCTGCTCATTTATATACATTTTTAGAATATCAAGGGATGGGGAATAGTAAACATAAAATCATTCTTTCTCAGCCCAACTCACCTCACAGGGTTGTTGTTGTGGGGGAAAATAGGAAGAGGAAGGTATGTTGGATATGTTCACCAGCTTGAGTTAATTGTAAGAATAATAAAGGTGGGACATGAATGAATGAATGAGTGAGTGAGTGAGTGCATGAATGAATGAATGAATGAATGAATGAATGAATGAATGAATGAATGAATGAATGAATAGCGGTGTTAAAATAATGGAAGGGAGAATGACAAGTTATAGGTCCTGAATTTAAGAATGCTTCAACAAGACCCATAATAATGAAATGCCTCATTTTGATTAGACTGCAGTTTGAGATATCAAATATGTGTCTGCTGCAAAACCTTGTGGACACAGATAACGTGGTATAGTTATCTGTCAGATGATATCTTGTTTAGATTACTCTGATGAAAGAAAAAAATTGCAATCCAAAAATTACTACTGTACAACTCCCAACAATGATTATGCTGGCTAACTCTGCTGGGAATTGGAGCCCAACATCCAAAGGAGAGCTTGCTTTTTAGGCCAGCTGAAATACCTAGAAAACTATTCAGCAGACCCCACTAGTGCCAAAGATGCAGTAACCCTGTTTACTGGGGCCAAGTGCAGAAAAATATATATATCATCCAAGTTAAAGTGGTTGGATTGGATCTTGGTCCTCTTTTGAGCATACTTGAAAAACTCTGGCCTTCTAAAAGCCCTAAGTGGCTTATTAAAACTAATTTATAGCAGGGAGCAGCAGTAAGCTGGCCTTGGCTAACCATGAGGAAAGTTTAGCATAGTCTGACTTGATTAGGTTTTGAATGGGAGGCTATCACTCTAGGACTGTAGACCAGGCTGAGAATTTGGGGGAGAAAAGAAATCCAAGACAAACACAGAGTAAATCTCCTCCCTATTGTTGCCAACCCAACAACATGGATATGTCTTGGTTGTCACCATGTTAAATTTAAGGGAGATTTCCCTTTTCCTCTTTTTCCATATATAAGCTGCATCCTTTTTGTTTTTGCTTCTTTACAGTTTAATGTTGTTTATCTTCAAAATCATCTTCTGCATGGGATAAAGACTGTTTTTTTTTAAAAAAAATGTATCGGAATAAATTCTCTTTACTTAAATTCTGTTTATTTGCTACTTCTTGGGTAATTGAAGGCTACTCCTATATATTTATAGAGCAGATTTTTATAAAAAGGAAAAGAATATGAGAAAATGGAAGGTACATTTAAAATCTCATTTTCTACATGTAGTTATACCTGTCCCAAGAGAAACGTGGGCTGAAGTTTAATCTGTTAAGTGAATCATTTTGTAATGACAATATATTACTAAAGAATGGCTCAGTATTTCAAAGTTCAGAAACTTTAAACACTTTTTCTGGAATGTCTTTTAATCCTAGACACTGGCAGCTTTTAATTGCTCTTTAAAAGAATTATTGCATAATAAGTCAAGGAGATGAGAAATGCAATTTTAAATTACCATAATTTAAAAAGTTTAATACTGGCATTTTACTAAATATTTCCAATATTGTCAAAATAATTTTCCTTCTCCTAATTCTAGCAACCTGGATAGTTAAGATTTCTCTGTTTATTTTGTTTCCCTTCATTTTTTAAGAATACATCTGCTTCAAACACTTCATATTCTCCATACAATTTACATGTAATATGCATTTTTAATTAACTTGTTTGCATTATGAATAACTTCATGTAGCTTCAGTTCAGTTTCTTTTGCTTTAAATTTGCAACAAGTCAAGTTAATAAAATTCCATTTTGATTATGTCCTCCCTGGTTTTGGCTGAGGTGAAAAACATTTAATTCCAAAATGTCTTTGCTGAACAGCAGTTTATAATAAGTTTAGTATCTAAAGAATTCTTGGCTAGACTAGTTAATTTCCGACATGTTATAGCAATACATTTTATATTTTACTAGCACTGTCTCTCCCTGTCTCTCTCTCTCTCTCTCTCCCTCTCCCTCTCCCCCTCTCTCCCTCTCTCCCTCTTCCTCCACCACTTTCTACATAGTTTTTTACTTCTTTTTTTACTTTCAAAATTGCACACATACCTGACCTGAATTTCTTTGCTGCAGATTTAACTTCGGCACAAAGCTAGGCTTCCAGAATCTTACCTGCTAAGAAAAGGGAATATTTTGCCAGTTGCTTTTATTCCAGTGCTTTTATTTGTAGTAAATCCTCTTGTTTGAGATTTTAGGATTGTCAGTTTGTTAAAGGAAGTATAGAAGGAGCTGCCTGTTTGGAGCAAAGGGAATTAAACACATTTGGATCATTCCATAATATGTAAGGAGGAAAGAAGGGGATTTGAGGAATGCAATATATGAAATCCCCAAAGAAGAGGGATCTATGCCAACTCTCTCCTTTTCTTTCGCTGTCTTCTCTTATTTATGTGGGGTTTTTTTTGGCAAGTCTGAGTTGATTTTTTTTCTCTCTCACTAGCACTAGGAGAAGGATGAGTACAAAAGACTGGATAGAGGAAACATCTGGGGATTACAACTATTGCTTTTACAGGCTTGTTTTTTTTCCATCTTCCAGTCTAAGTTAGAAATGTATTCAAGTCAGCTCTTAGTAACTTGTCAGGTTGTGATCACACTTAAAAACTAAAGATGGGCAGAGCAGCAAAGGCAGGAATAGCAGCTTTCTTTCAAACCTGATTTCCGATTGTCTCTACCTAGGACAGAGAAGGTTAATTTGGAACTGTGTCAGATAGTGCAAGTTCATGCAACTGATGTACCTTAATTCTGCATTCATCTACAAGATTTTAATTTGGAAATTATGTAAGAACTTATATTTAATTTAATAAGAATTTACATTTAAGAGCTGTGGTGGCGCAGCAGTTAGAATGCAGTATTGCAGGCTAACTCTGCTGACTGCCAGGAGTTCAATCCTGACCAGCTCGAAGTTGACTCAGCCTTCCGTCCTTCTGAGGTTGGTAAAATGAGGACTCAGATTGTTGGGAACAATATGCTGACTCGTAAACCTCTTAGGGAGGGCTGTAAAGCACTGTAAAGCAGTATATAAGTCTTAAGTACTATTGCTATTTAAACGATGGTTTTATGATGACTGTTATTCTAAATGTATATAATGTCTATTTTTAATCTAAATTTCCTCCCCAAATATCCAGATTTGAAACATTCAGAGCGAGAGCTGTAGTACATAACAAAGATACTTAATCCAAAGGGAAAACATTAGTCTGAGATCATGTCAGTTTGCTTAAAAATGCAGGCAGAACAAAAATTCTCTAGTGTCAGTACTCACAGCCTTGTTTACGTGCCGCTCTGAATAATATATGTTGACATAAGCAATGTGAAAAGGGATCTTTGGGTGGGTATTCGTTCCTTTGAAAGCAGAGTGGTTTGAAAAGAACATCACCCATGTCCTCAAACTGCAAAAAGAGGTGGAGTGAATTGAAAAAGCCACTCTTATTGATGGGGATATTTTGAATTTGCTGATGTGGAATTTATAAGGGCCTGTGAAGAATTTGGCCCTCTGCTTTCGATGCTTAATGATCTCCTGAGGTGATGGTGAACTACAGCAGTGTGCGGCATTCTTTACACACAAAAGAAAACATCCCTTGCTTTCAGTCTTCCTTTCTGTCAGCTTCAATTGTCTTATCGGTATAAGGTGGATCATCTTTGTATCAGCTGCAGTTATGCAGACATTTATGTGAAAATGGTGGCTTTAAAGTAAATAGCATAAAACTGCACCGGAACGAAATCCTGTGTGAGATTGGAAAAAATAGCTCCTCCTCCTCAGTCCTGAGGACAGTTGGGTGGGGACACTTCAACTGACTGAAACCTTCAATTGACAGCTCCATCTATTATAACGCCAGCAGTGGATGAAAGGGAGACTTTAGCTGATTGACGTGTCTGCAGCAGGCATTTCTCAAAAATTAGGTTTTCCCATTGTTCAGCAATAAGACATCTTGGCAAAAACTGATGGAAACATCTGGGTGCCATGGTGGTAATCACTGCTGCAGCAGCACCTCCCCTTCCCCATATAAAAAGCAGTTTTTTCCTGCTAGTAATGGCAGGTAGAGGGCAGCACAACATCATCTTAACTGGCCCCCTATCAACTTCCAGGGATTAAGACTGCACTGCTAAATGCCTTCTGAATAGTAGCACTTTTAGTGTTGCTTCACTTGCTTTTAGGTGAGTTTAATGTGCTACTGATTTGCTAACATTTTATTTTATTTATTATTTCACAATTTATCAGTTAAGGGCAGCTGCTATTCAAAACTGAAGGGAAGGGCAAAAATCTACGAAAACTGCCTCCTACTGAGGATATTGAAAAAGAAATCCACCATATGACACATTTCAAGAATAGCTTTTTACTGCAAAGTCGTAATTCTTCCAAGGATTAGAAACTGTTTATTAATGAAGCTTTTTTTTTTTAATGGAAGAATTCCTTGGGTGATATTTGAAAGGTTAAGTTGACAAGAATTGTTCTGTAAGCTGAAGCCAAAGTGGCAAATGAGAATCCTTTTTTCTATCATTAGAGTCTAAGGATTCTTTCCTAGTCTTTTTTTATTTAATTTGGTAGTATTAATAAAAAAATATAGTGAGAAATTTACAGTAGATAAACACAAGAAGTATTGATGAATATATAAAAATAAATTGTTTGTACTATGTTTCAAATTAGAATAGCTGTGTAAATGAAAACTGGTAATTATTTAAAATATTACATATTTATATGTTACAAGCACCCTGTGAAAATGAGGGTGCCATCAATATATGTTTACAGTGCAATCCAATGCATGCCTATTTAGGTTTAACTTGAACTATACTGAATTCAATGGGGTTTGTTCCCAGTTACTCTATTTTTTCAACCATAGCCATCTCTCTTTGCTTTTCTAATATGGACAACATTATATTGTAGGGGTGTCAAACTGGTGGCCCGCAGGGCGGATGTGTCACACTCAGGCCATGCCCACCCCAGCTCTACGAATGTGAAAAGCATTGTGAAACATCCTGTGACGGCAATGTGACGCTGCGAGTTTGGCACCCATGCTATATTGTATTTAAGTTTATTTATCAAAAAAAATTGTTCTCTCTCTCCCACTGAACTGAAATATATGTTTAACTTTGGCTAGCTTCTGCCCATTCTGGGTATTTTCTCAACTAACTTCTGTCCTTTTTAAATGGCTTTTTCCCATTTCGGTCGGTCTGCTTGTAATAATAGCTACTGTTGTTGTATCTAACTGCTACATTTTTCCCCCTCTTTAGCTAATGGCCAGTGGAATCACTGGGGCCACTGGAGTGGGTGTTCCAAGTCTTGTGATGGTGGCTGGGAGAAGAGAATAAGGATATGCCAAGGAGCAGCTACTACTGGGCAACAGTGTGAAGGAAGCGGAGATGAGGTTAGACGGTGTAGTGAACAGCGATGCCCAGGTAAGTAGCAGGTATGTGTAGATTGTGGTTCAATATGGCTTTCAGGTTTAACATAATCACATCTAGGATTTAAAATAAAGATGAAACATATCAGGCCTAAGCCCAAAGATGACACATTGAAATTCAATTGAGTCCTGTTCTTTTTTTGTATACATCTAATAGACAAAAATGTTACCAGGTTAAAACTATAATATTCTAACCTAATAGATATGGGCTACTCTAAATCTTTTATTCCTTCCTCATACAGTTCAGGACTGCGCAGTCTCTTATTTTGGACTTCTGGAGTGTATTACTTCTTGCTTGGGAAGCCACTGTAGGAGAAAAGCAGGCAGAACTGAGGGTGGACTAAAACATGTCATCAGTTTAGAATGCTTGCGTTGCCACAAGAAACCCCAAAATAGCCTCCCTTGAATTCAATTGATCCTTATCTAGCACTAATTTAGTCCTGTCAATTAGTTGACCAGATTGTTGTGTATAGGCTTCAATAAATCATTTATGCAGCAACCCATAAACAGAGGAACAACAAATATTCATTCAATCATCTGAAATAATAATTGGACAAAGTTAATTGATATATTTCTGTTCCTGTTGGGGTTCTTTATTGCATATAGCAGATTAGTTCAGTTATGTAATTGTTATGTATTTTAACTTGATATTTTAAATGCTATGCTTTCATTTTATGTATCTTAGTATCATTAGTTGCATATTTTTCATTATCATGACAATAGATGACAAATCCTCCTTAATTATACAAACAAAAATATGACAACAAACCAACAAAGAAGATGCCATTATGGATGACTTAGTATGTAATTTCAAGATCTTTGTGACTATCCAAGTAATTTCAATGGGATTTATTTTTTTTCTCCGAGGCAAGCAAAGAGTCAGGACTAGATAGTGCTTTATTCTCTGTTCCTGCTCATAGATACATATTTAAGGCTATCCAAGTAGTGAAAAATAGGCTAGACCTGTATATTTCTCCTTTCTAACCTTTCTCCTTCACTTGATAAAATCACATGAAGTCCTGGAAAGTCTGCTAGACCTTAAGCAATCATCAATCTAAAATCAGCATAAGTTACAAAAGGTGCTAACGCCTTTGGAGAACCTAATGAGAAACTTGCACGGTCAGAATTATTCCACAGTTTAATTGTCCAGTGGACCCTGCAGCTGCAGGTTCACAATCTCTTTATTTCTAGTTTTACTATCTGTCACTATAAAGCTTGCTTTGAAACAATATATAAGTTGGTGGGATAATCAATAGTGATATTGATCAGAGCTGCAAAGTGAAATGGGAGAAAGAGCCTAATCTCACTCTGCTCTTTCATAGTACAACCTTCTCCATACAAAGTCAACATTATGGGAACACAAAGGATATGTGCAGCGCCTAAGACATGCCTATTCCAAACGAATTGGAGATCCATTATCTATCAATTGTTGATTGGACCACTTCTGGACATTTTTTTTAAAAATATTTACCCTGCATACTAGCAAATCAATGCAAACCCATGCCATTGTATGAGACGATCAACAGTAAAACATCCAAAATCAATTCAAATACTGTATTTCCAACGATTTTACCTCTAGCTTCTCCTTTAAATGCCTTTTATGTCAGAGATCATTACAGCAATAAAAATTTAATTACATATGCAGATATGATTTGCTCAGATTCTATGAATAAACTAAAAACTCAGCAAGAACTCTTAGTGAAAGCTGGAATATACCATGGCTCATATATTTTCAAATTGTGAGAAGAATAAAGTTGAATCTCAAGAAATGAAGAAGGGGAAAAAAATAATTTTCCTGGAAGTCTATTATCAGAGAACTACCGTCCTTAACTGCCCATTTCTATGTTGCTTCCTCTTTACTCCATCTCCTTGCTCAAGGTTGGTGGCCACAAGAAAGCATGCTGAAGAATATTGAAAATACTTTTTCTTAGTTCAGGTACAAATAGTGTAGGTGAGTATAGCTTCATTGTGATTCCCAGCCCTCAGGGTAGGAATAGAGTTCTTCCATTTGCAAATCAGTCTCTAACTTAGAGATAGGCAATCTGATGTCCTTCAGATATCTTAGGATATTATATCTAACTAACTGGTTGGGAATGATAAAAATCATATTGCAGAATATGGTTGAAGCTTTAGATTGCCTTTTCTTGCCTAGGTAATAAATAATGGCACATTTGGATAAGTGATTTACTGCACAATATCCAAAACAGAGTGAATTTTGACATGTTTGGTGAGTCAAGCACTCTATTGGGTCTCTTGTGATTGAGACCCAGCTGTGACGAAGAAGAACTGCTATCCTCTATAGCTCCAGCTCCACGTAGTTTATTTATTTATTTATTTTACACATTTATATACCTCCCTCTCCCGGGGGACTCAGGGAGTTAATACCTGGTCCTTGTCTGCATGCCATGGTTCTTCCCAGGCATAGGAGGTTGATTAATATGAGATGGTTCACCTTGGATGAGAATGTTAGCAAACCCTAATACCTTAAGGATTTCTAAACCAATATAACAAATAAATAAACTTTTGATCAAATCTTGATCACCATCCATGGGAAAAAGGTAAACTTCTATCATGGGATAAGACTTTTCCATTGTTTATTCAACTGTACTTATTGGAGGATGCTCTGTGGAGAGCAAATGAAGAGTTGCAGAGAGAGCAAAGAATTAGCAATGATATATAAGAGATACATTCCCTAAGCCTGGAGCTTTAGAAAAGCATGCATCCTTTTCCTAAAAGCAACCACCTTTGGAGTGAAGAAGGAACCTGTATCCTACCCCCAATGGCTTGAGCAAAAACATAAGCTAAATCTGATTTAATTGCATTTTAGTATATTTATTACAATTACTTAAATGTTTTATCATCTATTATTTTGATATATAGTTCCATCAAAAATTATTATTTGAAACTTACTTTGAGCGGGTCTGGCAGGTTCCATCCAAAGCTTAGAGAGACATAGATTTTGTGTCCTTTTTTGAGGCTTAGTCACCTTGCTGGTTTATGTGTGTTAAAGCCAGTTGTCTTTCTGGTCTTGGAAATCTCTCCAGTTCAGGAAATACTGCACGTACAGGAACCCAGTGTTTCTGCAAACCATCCTTCATGCCTTAATTCTTGCTCATTTTGTTCTTAGAGGATGCATTCTGAGGCTACCCTCTGCCCTAGTTTTTCAGCCAGCTTTATATCATTGAAAACACACTAGTTCACTCTTGCCCTCATGCTAAGCTACAAGAAACATAATATAAAAGGGTTGACAAGGTCAGAGCATGCAACTCTTGATTAACAACAAGAAGCTTCTGTAGAAGAGGCTTCTGTAGACAGACTTCCCTGACTTCTGTGCTCCAGGCCTATTTCCCACTGGTGATGCATAGCCCTGGGAGACTGCAGCAGATTCATCGCAATGCTGAGCTCCATGCATAAAACTTGCAACTGGAAAGTATTTATGAATGTTTGGAGCAAAGATGAGATGAATGTAGGTGGTGACTGCAGTTTGTCCCCTGCTTGGGTGCCACAGAGTACCAAGGAAAAGATTTTACAGCAATAAAAGAAGAAAAAAAAGTCACAGTATTTATATATGAGAAACGTAGGTGGAAGAGCATACCGAAGACAGTTGTATCAGTTTTGGTTTGTTGGTTTGTGTCAATTTTGGTTTGTACTGCTCCTTTGTCTTGACTTCCTCCTTGCTCTTTCTTGGCACATTAGTTCCTTGGAGTGAAATTTGGCATTGGGTACATAGTTTTGGAAGTGACGAGGCAAAATTCTTCTAAGGCTTCTAAAGTCCTCAAGTTCTTATTTGTATTTTGGAAAGAGTCTCTTTTATGCCAAGTGCTCCATTTGGGAGAAATGTGCAATGACGCCCCACTCATCCCCAATTGTGAATTCACAATAGGAACCCAAGGAGACCTAATTCTTTGTTCTGCCCTATAATACTACCTACAACTCTATGTTCATATAATTACTTATATACTAGTGACAGTGTGTTGTGAATGCTGAATTCCACATATTTTTAAATTATGTTTTATTGACAGTTTAGTAATTTTAAATATCAATAATCTGATATATAATGTATATCAGATATATACTGTACTGTACTATCTCTGCTTATAGTGCATGTCATGCCTGGAACAAAGAAGTAAGGTATGTAAAATTCACTCTCTGAAAGCCAGAGGGATGCCCCCAAATTCAGAAAGTTAAATTAGACATTGGATTGCCTCTCCTCCCTCTTTTCCAGCCTTGGAGTTGGAAGTCTGTGTTGAACACTCTCTGATCTTGTGGCTGATCTGAAGTTATGGGCAGACAATGATAATTCACTAGGTTTTTAAGTCTTTATAGCTCCGAGGCATTCTGCCCATGCTAAATAACCTTATATTAACTCAATAACTTTTCTGAATTTATTCCTTCCTGAATTAAACCATCTTATAAAACATTTTTTTTCTTCCTACTTTTGCCCTATGATTCGGAAACTGACAAGGGCATTCCAACTGAACAGTAGGATTCCTTTTCTTGTGGTTTAGCCTGAAAATTCAATTTTTTTCCAATGTTCTCTTTGCTCCAGAAGTGGATACATTCTAGAACTTCTGAAATATATCTGCTGTCATCCCCAGATAACATCACCCCATGTGAAGAGAATCAGGAAAAATAAGGGTCCAACATGATTCCAGACTGAATATAGTCATTTTAGCTCATAAGCTATTTTGCATATAATTTTTGAAAGATTATTGCATGTGTAAATAATGTCTTAAATCAAGTATGACTTTTGATTACAGAAACAAAGCCCTATGATTTTCTTGGCAACCCTAACGAAGTTCTGTACACTGGTTTTCTTTAGGACTTATAAAAACTGTATTTCGGGGGGGGGGTATTTTGTTTGTTTGTTTTGGTGATCTATTATCCAAGCAATAATAAGGACTGAAATTCC
>JANHJO010004215.1:108186-124855 GCA_032468235.1 Pseudoxyrhopus heterurus
CAGAATACTTTTCGGAAAACAGTTGCTTAAATATAAATATGAAATTCAGTTGGGTTGAGGAGCATAATTAGATACATGGATATGCTATTTTTTAACGTGTTGATATAGATATAAACAAGAGACAACTCTAACCAACTATTTGCATTTGATATTAATAAAAAAGCCACAACAATACATTTTTAAAAAAAGTATACAAAATCATACAAAATACAGGTAGTCCTCGACTTACAATCACAATTGAGCCCAAAATTTCTGTTGCTAAGTGAGACAGTTGTTAAGTGAATTTTGCCCATTTTACAACTTTCTTGCCACAGTTATTAAATGAATCACTACAGTTGTTAAGTTAGGGAAATGGTTGTTAAGTGAACTTGGCTTTCCCGTTGACTTTACATGTCAAAAGATCACAAAAAGTAATCACATGATCCTGGGACACTGCAGCCGTTATAAACATCAGTTTCCAAGGGTCTGAATTTTGATTGTAAGTATGAATAATGGTCATAAGTTCTTTTTTAAAAAAAATTTATTGAATTTAATAACATACACTAACAAGACATCACATAACATACAAACATGTAATCGTGACTATGTCCTAGCGACATACATTTATTTATTGAGATTTTATAAAGCAGATCATTTGTAATCTCCAACCTCAGTCAATTGTAAACAATTTCAAGTTTTAAACATTTTTAAGCAATTCTAAACCATTTTTCTCGACTTCTCCCTATCTTAGATCATAACTATTATATACATATTCTATCCATAAAATCTGTCACCTTTTAGCCTATGTACTCTTGACGTCCGTAACCTCAGGTCCTTTTACTTAGCCATTCATACCACATCTTCCAACTCATAAATATTCCATCTCTTCCTTCTCTTTTAACAGCATTGTTATTTTGTCCATCTCCACACATTCTAGTATCTTATGAATTATTTAATTTTCTGTTGGTAACTCTTTGACTTTCCAATGCTGTGCGAATATTATTCTTGCTGCTGTAATAATATGTGTCATTAAGTATATGGTCTTTTTTCCCATTTTTCCGTGAATCATTCCTAGCAAAAAAATCTCCGGTTTCATTTCCAGTACTTGGCCTGTCATTTCTTGTATCCAATTTCTAATTTCCGACCGGTAGTATTTTGCCATAGGACATGACCACCCCATGTGATAATAGGTTCCTCTAGCATTTTGGCATTTCCAACAGTCTGGGAGCACACCTGGAAACATCTTGGCTAAGTCCCTTTTTTTTCAGTGCCATTGTAACTTCAAATGATCAGTAAATGAACTATTGTAATTTGAGGACTAACTGTAGAACAAAATCAGGTTCACCAACAACTCTGTCCCAAGCCCTGGGAGAATTGCTGAGTTTTTCAGTGCCTTTTGGAGCACCCTCAGGGTGGGACCCATACAGATGTCTAGGGAAATACTATTCCAGAGGGCAGGCACTACAACAGTTTATCTCACCCACTGGTTTCATATGGATGTTTCTCAGGAAGGGTGTAACAGACCATAGGGAAAGGAGGAGAATCACCATAATATGGTGCCTTCCATTCCCAAACTCTGCTGAAAGGGATACCATTATTGACACTATCACAATTGGCTGAGAAATCAAGGAGCACAAGGATGAAATCATCACCCTGTTAATGACCATCAAAAGTCATTAACAAGCATGAACAGTGTTGTTTTTGTGCTATATTTGTGCCTGAAATCTTATTGGAAAGGGTCCATATAATCTATTTCCTCCATGATACTTTGGAACTATTTAACAACCTTTCTTCTTGGAGACAACAAAGAAATTGTCCAGGATTTTTGAGTCCAGCAATGGTTTGTTAAGGAGGGTCAAAGGAACCACCTACTTTCTGGGAGAAGCTTTAAACAGCTTTAAATACCCAAGAAAGTTTGGATCTATGAAACAGGTGACTGAGTTCACAGTTTGAAGGAACCTGTCCACTTCATCTGGATCTACAGACTGAAGCCCAACACAGGGAAACCCACAAGACCATGCACCAAGCAGCTCAACTGCACTTGCCTAGTTGGAGTCCAACTCTCAGCAAATCTAAATGATTTTATCTGTGAGATCACTACAATATTCTTCCAGCCGCTCAGTAGATGTTCTTGTGATTCCTCCCTACTCAGCAAAGAATGAGTCATCCTGGTCAGGGTCATTGGACATCTATCTATGGATGCATAAAGGTAGTGAAATGACATTTTGCCACCATTACCGTCACATTATAATCCCAAATATGAGCTCTTGATCAGGTTTGGTCAAATTTTCTCTTCCTCTAATGATGCTCCAGACATCTCTTCCGGTGCTTCATTTCCCAGAGCTGTTTATAAACGAGGATCACCGCACAGAGTGAGGCTGGGTAGAGGCAATGCAATCTAAGGCTTCATTCGCAGCCCATTCCATTCTGTGATCAAAGCTTCAACTGAATGTCTACCATATCCTCAGGGAAAATCCCAAGCTTCCTCCAGAACCACACAGAAACCATAAGTTGCCTGGGACAGGCCATTCTAATAGGCCCTATTTCTCAGTGAGCCAAAAGCAATCAAAGATATATATGGTTATGGAATGATAGTAATGTCCTTTCCTATGAGAATACATAAACACCCAGAACAGAAAAAAAAAAAAACAGAGCAGAATATACAAGCCAAACCATTTTATATTTCTTTCAGTTTGGACCACTCAATCCCATATGCTTACCCATTCCCTATTGGAGGGAGGGAACCAGGTTTCCTGATAATTTAGAGAAGACCAGCAAAGTCAGGTCCATCTATGTAAACCTTTATAAGGGATAGCAAACCCTGTGCATTTTACCTGGAAACTTACCGAGGTGCAAAGTGGTATCACATGGTGTTATACTTAGAACATAGACACATAGGACTGGAAGGGACCTCAGAGGTCTTCCAGTCCAAACCCCGGCTCGAGGCAGGAGCCTTATACCATTCCAGTCAAATGGTTGCCAAGTCTATTTTTGAAAACCTCCAGCACCCACGACTCCTGGAGGCAAGCTATTCCATTGATTAATTACTCTCACTATGTGTATCTGCCAAATCCACAATTCATATTCAGTGTTTTTAAATTGCAGCACCTTATGAAATATGTCCGGAGGATTATTTGATATCAGTGGTTTGGAAAAGGACGCCGGCAGGGGATATGGCATTCAATCGATGCCCTCTTAATGCTACAGGTATTGTTAGTGTTTTTTTTTTTAATCCAATCTGTATTATTATAAATCAGAAAAAAAATTGCCCCTTTATAATTTATTTGATTACAGTATTCTTTAAACTGATACCTTCCAATCCTAAATAATGCATACGTTGCTTTTTTAAAATCTATATGTTTCCCACCTAGCCTCCCTGTAGTTCCTGTAGTAAGCATTTGCTGATTTATTCTTAAACTAGTTCGCTGGAAATAATGGCATGCTCAACATAAAATTCAATAAATTCATAATATTACTATATTTTACACTGATGCTGTATCATTGAGCTGTTTTTCCTAAAGAACAGGCAATGCTTCCTATTATAATGTAATATTTGTGTACATGCCCTCAGCAAAGATACAGAATTCTTTTGAATGGACTTCTTTTGTTGATTTTGACTTGTGTTTCCTTTGCACTTTCCCCCACCCCTCCCCTCGTCCCCCTGTTCCTCTTTCTCCTGGTTCTTTATGACTCACAGGTACCACGAGCAGGCGCTGCTCTCTCAGCCTTCACGGAGTGGCCTTCTGGGAACAGCCGAGCTTTGCTAGATGCATATCAAATGAGTACAAACACTTGCAGCATTCAGTAGGTGCAAAGCCAGCTTTAGTACTTGCTCTATTTATTCATTGCTAAACAACAGCGTTAAGGGGATAAACTGTTTTGCTATTCAGTCAGATCATTGGATATTAAAGAAAAATAAACATTGCTAGAGGTGGGGGGAATATGCATGCCATTTGTTTTCATCTTTTATTTTATTATTTTATTCTGTTTTATTTTATTTTTTTTACTTTCCTCAGAGTTCATGTAATTATAAAACAATGCATGGTTTCTAGCCTTTCTATTCTTTCTCTTATAAAAATGTTTATAGGCAGTGGAAGCAACAAACTTCTTTAGGTTTACTGGGAATCCTGATTGTGAATATATTAGATTTCCTGAAGCTACCAAACATTTTATAACTCATTCAGCACTTTAATGGTACGCCCATAAATCAGTGGCAGGGCTATATTTTTTTGTCAGTTCTACTTCAGCTGAGAATAAGCACGGCATAAATTTAGCGCATGAGATAACCAAGGAAAAATGATAGAAGTGTAGATTGCTTTTGAATAGTGAATCAAAGATCCTCTTTCTTTTCCAGATAATATGAACATATGGAAGTTAATTTCCTTCCATACTAAATATTATTTAGACTTGCAATGATTTCATTATTATTTCATCATCATCATCATCTTCATTATTATTATTGTTAATATTATTATTGGTACACAATTTATAGGCTGCTCCAATCAACTGACTCTGAGGGGCTCCCCAAATTTGCTATTGGGATTAAAACAAATAATCTTAATATTTATTTATTTATTAATAATATTTGTATGCCGCCCAACTCTCAAGGGACTCTGGGCGGCTCACAACAAATATAATAACAATATAAAAATAGTATAACAAGTTACAATAAAATCGTAAAAGCACATTCCAATAATAAAACATACAACATACTCCATATTAACCAGATCTCACAAGCCCTTTATTAATGAGGACAATGGCCCCAAGCCTGCCAAAAAAGCCAGGTTTTCACGGCTTTCCAGAAGGCCAGCAAAGTGGGGGTAGTCCGAACCCCTGGAGGTAACTGGTTCCAGAGAATCGGAGCTGCAACAGAGAAGGGTCTCCCTCACGGGCCCGCCAGCTGGCAGGAGGCCAGCCCTATGGGATCTAATGGGGCACTGGGATACATGCGGCAGGAGGTGGTCTCGAAGATAGCCTGGCCCTGAGCCATATAGGGCTTTAAAGGTAATAACCAACACCTTGAATTGCACTCGGAGACCAATATGTAGCCAGGGCAGCTCGCGCAGGATTGGTGTTATGTGGGTGTACAGCGGTGCACCCATGATTGCTCGCGCAGCTGCATTCTGGACTAATTGCAGTCTCTGAACACTCTTCAAGGGTAGCCCCATGTAGAGTGCATTGCAATAGTCTAACCTTGAGGTGACAAGGGCATGAGTGACTCTGAGCAAGGCCTCCTGATCCAAGAAGGGTCGCAATTGGTGCACCAGGCGAACCTGTGCCAGGTGCATCAGGCTAGAGGGCTAAGGTCCCCCTAGCCACAGCTGTTAGATATTGTTCCAATTTCAGCTGTGGATTCAGGAGGACACCCAAATTGTGAGCTCATTCTGAGGGGGACAATTTCTCCCCACTCAGAACCAAGGATGGACAATTGATATAGTCTCGGGGGGGCAGTACCCAGAGCCACTCGGTCTTGTCTGGGTTTAGTCTGAGCCTGTTCACTTCTATCCAGACCCTCACAGCCTCCAGGCACCGGGACATCACATCAGCTGCATCACTGACTGAATCCGGGGTAGAGATATATAATTGGGTATCATCGGTCAGATTCAGATAATAGTACTTACTAGGGCAAAAACAACCAGTCCAAAAATCTTTTAACTATTTCTCTCCTTTTGTTCTCCCCATTTTTTCTCTTCACAAGACCCCCCATAAATACTACCCTAAGGTGCTTTTGTCTCTATATAATTTAAATTGCACTGGGATTACATAGCTTTCTATAAATGCATATTAAGCACATATCAGTTAGAAATGCTATTCCTGCTATTGCCCTATTCATCATTCTCTGTAGCCAGTGGAAGCATGCACACATCTGTCTGGGATCTTCAAAGTAGCCCTGCTGTTCTTCCTCACTTCTTCCCCAATCAGAGGGAGTGTGACCTGGAAAGAATACTGAATGAACCTAACAGCTCGTTATGAATACAATAATCTTCAGCTGTGAATTATCTCTCTTCATATATCTCTTTTTTGGGGGGGCAGGGGGGATGAACACAAAAGTACAATAGAGATTATCCTCATTTAAAGACTGCCTCATCAGGCAACCATTTGCACTTATAACAGTGATTAAAAAGTAACCTTGCAACCAATTCCCACATTCATAATCTTCAAAGGTTTGTAAAAGAAAGGAAGCTGAAATAAGATCATAGTCACAGTTGTGGTTTTCACTTAGCAAGTACTTTGCTTAATAATGGAGTTAGCTGTTAGGAGTCCTAATTGTGGTCACTAAATGAGAACTGCCTGTATCAATATTGTTTTGTCTTAAAAACATTACTTTTTCTGCATTTCAGTTAATTTGATTCCATTGTTTCTATTGTTCGCTATAGTAGCAAGCACAGGCAATTAAAGAATTGTAGGTGATGTATGAGAAAATACACATAAAGATATACATGCTGATCATTTGACCACGTTCAAGTGTCTTTGGCAAAGAAAATACTGCACAAACAATATGCTCAGAGAAGCTTTCTCTAAGAAGGAAATGAGGAACATATTCATCGGTGTTCTGTCAATTCAATAACTGATTCATCTACATGTGATGAATAGCTGTCATCAAGCATTTGGAATAGCATTCAAAATGTTTATGCTTTCCTGTCCCTGTTTGGTCATTTAGAAAGTATTACAAGGTGATTACAGGGTGATTCTCCTTTTGTGTGGATACATACATGCATACGCTCATGTGCACATAAACACATGCATACGCATGAATGCTAAAATCACCTCCTTAGATACCGGTTTTATTTGCATCTCTTGGTAGTAGCTCTGACAAAGATTGTTGTTGTTGATTGATTTTTTAAAACAAAAACACAAATCTTATGAGGAATGATTTTTCTTTCTTAAACTAGGCTATAGTGATCGATTCACTATATTGCTCTTGATTTTGCCCCTCCCATCAGCATTACAATCTTGTTCTCTTGAACTACATTCTTGTTACCTCCAATTGAAGAGATGGTCCTTTTAAATGAGCCCATGGCACACTCCCAACTTAATGAGCAGTCATTTCTTAAAATGAAAAAGGTAGAGTGGAACCCAACTATTCTATCACATCAACTATGAAATGAAATGTACCTGAGAACTCTAAAAAATGGATTAGATTACACATTTCTGGGTCATAGAAAGCTAATCTTTGAAAAGCATTTCTCATTCTAATACGTTGGAAACCAGAGAGAGAGAACAAATAGTTAGCAAAAATAGCATGTGTCCTGTAAAATATACCTCTATTCTTTTTACAAATTTAGGCCACGAAAGTGGTTTTCTTTCTTTTTGTCTCGTATTATTGCAGCTGCTACAATGAAATGGAACTTGAATAAAAGAGCTGTGAGGTGAATAATTATTTGCTTCAGTTGCAGTTCATTAGAGCTGATTTCAATTTTTTCGTTCCAAATAATATTACAAAATTCATATATCTTCAGTCCTTTTTTTTTCCTTGATGAAATTTCCTTGCTCTTAACACTGGGAATTGAAGGCTTTCTTCTACCCAATTCATTTATTTCCCTAGATGGTTCATTATAGGAGTCAGGTAGAATTTTTGACTTCAAGTAGATATGAAATTGGTATTACAGTACAGGATTCCTGTTCCCACAAGGCTTTCTATTTTTGTCACTGCTCTTTTCTCCCCAAATCCTTTCTTTTCCACTCCACCCCTATATTTATTGATAAGGACCATCTTATATTGAAATACTTATTTTTAAAATAGCCCTCCTTCCCTGCCTCCCTCTTTCTTTCTCTCATCACAGTTTTAATTCTTTTCTGGTGCAACAGGGATCTGGCCTAGTCTGATTTTTGCCTTACGTGGGTTCTCTGAGAGTCAAAACCAGACCAAGCAACAATCAAATTGTCAACTTTTATTTTGTCATTTCCAGAACCAGGATATAAAAGTCCTTTTTTGGAGGTCATTGATTTGCTGGTGCATATCAATATGAAGGCAGTTAAATCTATCTTCCTTCCTGATAATAATTTATAATATCAGAAAGGAATCACTAAGGAGAGTTGCAAGACTGTTTTTAATATCCCATTGTTCTGGCCACCAGTCTAATTCTATCCCTTGGGTTCTTAGTTTCTCTTTGGACATTAATTCCCCCCAATCAGTTAGTAATTCCTTATATTTTATGGTTTTTTCTAAGTCCAAAACATTGGGATAGATCAATACTTCCATTGTAGATAACCAATTTGGTATTTTACTATAAAATTTTTGCTTCACTTTTTCCCATGTTGCCAACAACACCTTCCTAAAATAGTGCCTTTGAAAGTATCCGTAATTTGATGTTGTAATTTTAATGAGATAACAGATTGGCATAATTTCATTGGCTTAGTATAATGTTCATGGGAAATATTTTAACTGGGGCAAATTTTTAAAAGTGGTATTTGGTCAGAAGGAGGCCATAAATGTAGGCCAAATGAGGTAGTGATGTAGCAAAATCATCCCCAAATTTTGCAGTTTTTCCTTTTTTTATATATCAATGCCACGGCATAACAGGAAGCAACAGCAGCTGCTGTTATTAAGCTTGTATGGATGAGCAGGGCATACATATATACTCATATTAATTATACCCTCTGGAGAAAATTTCAGTTTGGAAACACTGTGTCAGAAAAACAATAAGCCCTTCTCCCTGTTTTATTTCTCTGATAACATGAGCAGGTCTCTGTGCATATTTTAAGCATAAAAATGCCTGGAGATGTAATAATATACTTGCCATTACATGCCTAATTTTACTCCCATGTAAAAGAGAAACAGTTCATTATTGAATCACTAAATGATGATGGCTTGATGAAGAACAACACATGAGATACCTTTTTAAGTGGATTTTTTTAACTGGCTATCACATTTGCTATGATATTCCAATATAACAAATGATTCCTTGTGTATGTTTGTGGCTAAGTCACTTTGTATAAGAGAATATTTTGAACACATGTTGTGATTGTTTATTCTTATGTCTATGTTCTAGGAAGAATCATTGCTATAGTGATTGCAATATTGCTCTCATCTGGACTGTGACATGTTAAACTACATATAAATTTCATGTGAGGACAATGCATTTTTTTTAGACTCCCGTTTTCTTAAGATCATTCCTTGATATGGTCAATTCAATTAAAGGCCTTTCTATTATCAACAACACTCATACAGTGGTACCTCCATAGTCATTGTTAATTGTTTCTGGGAGGTATGATGAGTACCAAAAATGATGAGTACCAAACAAATAGTGTAGGAGTTACAAGGTAGCCGACACTGACAAGTTCTAGCTTGTGCATTGAATACCAAACAATGAGTACCAGGGCAAAATTTTCCTGTCAAAATATGTTGAGTGCCAAATTCAATGAGTTTCAAAGCAGTTGAGTATCAAGGTACCACTGTACTGACTTCTTGGCTCTCAATTACTTGGCAATAACATCTCTTTTTTCTAGATCTTTTCTAAAACCAGCTTGGATATCTGTATCTTCCTTTTGGGGTAGGCTCTGGTCTGGGTTAGATTGCTAACCTGTGAAAGTAAGAATATTATGCAGTGTATTATTGCACACTCTGTTAAGTTTTGTTTCTTGGTATTGGTACTTAGACTGTCTCTTTCCAACTGTTGCACACTATGTGATTCTCCAGATTTGCTATCATAGTTTTGCTAGATATTTTACTGATTCTTCTGTTGCTTGCTGCAGATACATTATGAAATCCTCTAAACTTCCAACCTGGTACCCATTGGTATCTTTTGGTGTACTAATTTGAGGTTGGTACTCAAATTTGGACATCTTTTAAAATACTTTATTTTTCTGTGTCTGTTTCCATCTTCAGTATTTTTAGATATGTCACTGTAGTACTGTTTTTTCTCTCTTCTAACAGCTCTCTGGAATTCTTTGTTAAATGCCTTCCTAAGTTCTTTGTCTTTTTGGCCAGGGGGTTCTCTTCTTTGCACTTTGCACAATTTGTTCTGCCATCCAGTTTTCCGTCTTCTGTTTCTTCATCTTTGGCAGTCTCTTCTCACATTCGTCCTTAACAAGGGCTTTGATTCCATTCCACATAATTGAATATTCTACTTCTTTGTGCCAATAATTTACTCAGTTTGATTTCTGGGAGCTCTGTATGAAGATGTCCTTGTATATAAACATTATTTTGGTTGTTTCAATAGTAGGTTAGGAATGACAAAATCAATGGATTAACAAAAAAAAGCTATTCTTCTGCTTCATTTCTGTTTCCTAGGCCATGTAGTCCAACTACATTTTTCTCCTTATAATTTTAAACTTCGACATTCTAGTCTCTAGCCACAAACAGCACATGTTTCTTGCATGTTCTGTCTATTTCAGATTGAACTTAACTATAAAATTTGTCATCTTCTTCTGAACCGGTGGTTGGAGCACTAACATGGATAATCATCATATTAAACCATTGTCCATGAAGTCTAATTGATATTATTCAGTCGCTGCATTATACCCAGCTGTGTTTGTTATGTCCTTCCTGACTCTGCAAGCAATGCCATCCCTTCATTGTTTTTCAAGCCCTGAGTAGTAAACAGTTTAATTTTATGCCTGAAAGTGTCTAATTCTATCCATTTCAATCATTTGGTGTCTAAGATAACTGTGTGTAATCAATTAATTAGTTTTCATTACGTTGTGTTTCTTCATGCTTTTACTTCTACATTTCATGTTCCTATGTAGATCTGCCTTTGCAGCTTTTAATTTTTTTTCCCTGAAGGCAACATCAGAAACCAGACATTCCCCAAAATTTTCAGCTAGTCATAACATAAGACCATTGGTATGCTAAAGGATCCCCAGATATCCCAGTAGCATGTTGAGTGCCATTTGGACAGAGGAGCCCATTATCCAGCTCTTTATCAATCACTTTAAATTGTTATATATGAAGTTTAGTGGTAAATTACAGGAATGGTTTATTATTGCCTTCTCCTGTGCAATGTGAATTGATGCCTTTGCCATTTTCAAGAAAGTATAGGGGCAGATGTGGCAGAACCTGGGGGTGGAGTTAAAAGAGGGATCAGCCTAGAATCCTAATGTAGCCACAAGTGAATTAAGTCCAACCTCCCTTGAATTCCATTGACCCTTATGTAATTCCAAGCAGATGCTTATCATTAAATGAGAATAGTCCTGTGGATAGGCATGAGTAATAATACATCAGTTTAACTGGACTTTTATGTGTGGACCTGATCTTCTGCATCTGACATTTGCCTCCAGTAGCTTCCTATATCACTGCTATCCTTCAAAGGAGCCTGCTTGCTTAAGCTGGGGAGCTGGGATGACCTTCATGCTTTGGATGATCCTTTAGGGCAGGTTTGTCAAACTCCCGGCCCATGGGCCAGATGGGTCACACACTGGCCACACTCACACCTGGTTTAACAAAGGGGGGGAAAGTCCCAATATGTCACGTGACATTGCCGTGATGACGTGAGTTTGACACCCCTGCTTTAGGGAGTATGTACTCCTGGCCTTCTTCACTCTTTCTCCAAAAGCAAGATGAACAGCCACATAATTTGTTTAAATAAACAAATAAATTTCAAGATATACTGGGTTTGCACATTGCACTAAATTGTATACCTACAGTACAATGAATAAATCACAACTGGGTGGTTTCACAGAATTTCCTATGTGGATGCAGGAACTGAGAGGGAGAGAAAATCAGCTACCTAAGGTAAAAAGCCAGAACAATCAGTAGTGTGGAGATGACAGAGTTAAACAGTATTCAGGTGATTGGACAATTAACTATTAATAGTTCCTCCACCAATTTCTGAGAGGTGTTCAGTGTAGCAGATACAGTTCACAGATTAGCTGCTTTTTCCGATGTCTCTATCTGCATACCTACCCAATTGACTGTAATTAATCTTAATATAAACCTAAAGAACCATGTCATAGATTAACAGCCTTAGTTTATTTAAAGTACAGTCACAATATATCACCCCGTGCCTTCATTTCCTAAAATAAGAAGAACCATATCATTTTGCCCCAAGTGTTATCTGTCAACATGCCATTTTTAAAAGTAACCATTCACCCTAGATTTTTGAAATTCAGCTCCTTCCTCCTCGATTCTTCCACTTGTCAACTTGCATTATAAAGATAAAGAAGACAAAGTCTTAAAGACGTTCTCCTTGATTAAACATCACCAGCAGGCAAATTCTTCACATAGCATTTCAGTGTCAACAGGATTAATAATAGATAATTGCAATATTAAGAGATAGGATTTAAAACAATTATTTGCTTACAGTCCAAATAAAAATGGGTAACACAGACATTCTACAAACAGCATAGTTAAAAGACATTCCACAGGCTCTGGGTTCAAGAGGGAACTTGAGCTTTTGGAGTAGATGCATCTGTGTAGTTTATACTTGCTGAATAACTGGAGTAACAAGGACATACTGTATAACATGGTTCATTTTTTAATGGTGTTCCATAAAACGGGTTCCATAACACATTTCTGGACCGCTGTCTCTATAAAATTAGTAGATAGGTTTCAAACATAATGTAATATTGCTTCATATAAAAAAATACAAAATTTCTAAACTGTTCAAGAACTTTGTGTAGGCATTGTCTAGTTTTTTTATAACTATGTTTGTGGGAAAGCTGATGGAGCCATCTAGCTGTAAAAATCAGCATCATGCCATCTGTTATTTTGGACATAAACTTCATACAGGGTAAACATATGCCACAGAAGGCAAGACTGCTGTCCCTGTAAAATTGGCAGATACAACTTGCTAAGCCAACACAGCAATATTTTTCTTCTGTAAAATTATTGAAATTATGGGAGTTTGTCCGTTTTGGTCAATATTGAATCTAAGAACAAGGACTTATCTTGGCAATGGCTAATGGTATTAAAAAGGGGTGAGGTGATGTAATTAAATATTGAGGCTTGTATGGGAAAAAGAATGCAATCATAAGAATGGCCAAACGAATAGAGAAAGATTATCCTAAGTTCTTTTCCTATTTCTACCAGGACCCTTTCAATCTTTATTTCCATTTGACCTTGTTTCATTTGGGTCATTATCGCTACTCATCTGGCCTTTCCTTGTTATCTTCCATTGACCCACCATGTTGGATTAATATTGGAGGAACTTGATTCTTCTGTTCGGTTATGCTCTTCTACCCATGGTGATTCATGCTCAAAATGATACAAAATGTAGCTTTGTTTGGAAAATAAAAAAATAGAAAAAATTGACTATCAACTACCTTGTCTAGATATAAAGGGAAAACAGTGACAAATATTTTATACAATTAAGCAACTATACAGTCACATGTTTGTTTAAGCAGTATTTTCAATTGCGTGGAAGAATTCAAAGATGAAGATAATTGACACATTTCAAAATTTGTCATTAACAGTTACAAAAGGTAACAAAGCTTCACATTGATATTATAATCAAAATATCACATGAATATATACTTAAAAATAAACAATTCAAATTACATATTAAGATTGGAACTACAAAAGCATAAACATAACAGGAGCAAAAATATATATTTATCCAAAATAAGTATCATTTGATATAACGTGCATTTAACAATATCTTACCTTGTATTGTATTGAATTGTAGGCACCTTGAATTGGAAGGGCAACATTTTGTAGCTAGAGTTAGTTACAGAACAGTTGGAAATGAGGCAAAGACAAGAACCAGCCCTGTAGAAATCACAGCTGCATGGGCTCTATATAAATATAATTGGTCAACTTTGAAGTTGAAGAGTTATTAAGTCTTCATTTTCTTTCAGCCTAACATACCTTGCAGAAAATTACAGTAACAGAATTGTTTATAGGAAGGGCGGAAGGGCTATTGCTTAAGAGAGTAGTCCATCCTGTAAAGTATATATTAAAAAATCCCTCCCTGTCTGACTGCCAGCTTTTACTGAGAAAGAAGAGTAAGGGAAGAAGCAAGTCCCACAAAGAGTCATAAAATATAAGCAGCCCATGTGACAGAATCAAAATGGCAAATAATATTTATAAGTAGAAATACTTACAATAAAACATAACTGTGATTAAATTTAACTCATAAGGAGTGATATTATTATACTTGAGCCAGTTGGAGTTCTACTCATAGGGACCTGCATAATTTGCCCTTAAGGCCTCTAGCCTAAAAGATCTAAATTGAATAATTAATAAATCAATAGTTTTGCTGATAATCTGCGAACATAAATTCTCAACAACTGAGTTTTTCACAATTCATCTTGTGAATATTCCTTAGAACATTTTTATAGGCTTATTACCCTATCTTGGTTTTTTTTGTAACTATGGTAACTGGAAATGAAGTAGGTGTTTATTGCTCTTAGCCCAACTTTACAGAATGTTGTTTTAACAAAATAGATCTCTAGAGGGATCCTGCATCAATGTCCACAAGTATATGCCTGTAATCTTGACCGCAGGTGGAAGACAGAAACTGAAATAGTGTTTCAAAAGCTGAATTTTATTTCATCACCTTTGGCTCATAGAAATGTTACTAAGCCCACATATAAGATCACTACAAATATGACCTTCATGTAGAAAATAAAAATATATGTTGATCAAAACAGTTTTCTTAAGTGACCAAAAGCTCAGTATTGATGCAATAATCATATACCCCTATTGTAGGTAACTATATCAAGAAATATCTTTTGCTCAGTAACTCAAAACGCAATGCACCTTTGCCACTGTTAGCATCACAGGAACAAAAGAGAAGATAGCATGGTTAATTGAATCTGGATTGCTCTTGCCAAAATATATTGACAGTATCTTTAATCTACTGACTTATTGTTGAAAAAAAAATTCTTCCAAAAGAGTATTAATATATTCAGTCATCATTGATAAGTATGCAATGTAAGAATCTAATGTTTTTTTGTGTGCATAATTTGGAAATATTTCAAAGTCCAGCTAAAGCCACAATATATTTTGCATTCAAAATATCTAATACAAAGTGACATTTATTTTATTGGACTGCAAAGACATTTTCTTTTATTATAAAAGATAAGGAGATAAAATATATTTTGCTTATTAGATTGTCATGTAGAACAATAATTCTGTAGAAAAGAGTAGTATGAACCTTGCTATCTATTTAGTGTACAATTTTGAGTAGAATAGACGTTGCTCTTCTACATACAATTTTGAGTCCCTTTGTTGTTTACTCCAAGGTTGTCTTTTTCTCCCTAAGAAGGTATCTTTTAGCATCATCCCTTGACTTCATGTCATAATTACTCAATTTGTTGGTTTAATTTTTTCCCCTTTGAAGCCACTGGATTTCCCGTTTATCATTTATTCTGCTGGTCCTGTTGTATGTGCTTTTCCCAATAAGATGGGTTAGATGAAAATATGAAATATAAAGCATATATATATATATATATATATATATATATATATATATATATATGTGTGTGTGTGTGTGTGTGTGTGTGTGTGTGTATATATGTATATATATATAAAATGTGTGTGTGTGTATGAATGGCAATATATAGTTCTCTTTGAACAAGGACAAAGGACAAGTTTTTGTTCTTATCACCATTTCCAGGTGCAACAGTGACTGCCTGGAGAAGTTCTATAATAACTTCAGATATCAAGTCCAGTTACATAGACAAAAAGAGGATTTTTCCATCTATTACCCTTAAAAGTATTTGTTTATGCATCACACTTAGAAACAGCCCACCTGCCTCATAGAGTGATTCTATGTGGTTTAGATCACATCATCCATTTAAATCCAAAAGAAACAGCAAGGGAGATAAGAAAAAAAAGATTGTCACCTGGCAATTGCATAGAGTTGGATTTTGCTTCTTAAGAAATCAGCTGGGTAAAATAGAACTTACTATGCTGTGCCAAAATAAATTCCAGCATGTTTGATCCCATCAGTTGCTCATCTTAGGGGATATATTGCTCAAAACTACAGCAAGCCTGAGTCAGTCAGATTCTACTGTGCTATTCTTTTCAAACTTATCTCTATGACATACATAATATAAAAGAACCTATAAATCAATGCTTTGCCAGTGACTTGAATAGAATGTAGATTGCTATCATAAAGTGGTTATTTGCTACCGTAAAGTGGTTATTTGTGCAGTGATGTCTGGTTTTCATAGAAAATATGCATGAAAGCTCCATATAAAGCTACAGCTGTTTTTTTTTTAAATAATATCCCTCCAGATTCTCCAGTTCATTAGCTCTGCACCAGCTTTATTTTGTGTGAAGAGCTAAGTAGCTGGATTTTTCCAGCCCCCTAATATGTGCACACACACACACACACACACCATAATTTATGCAAATTATTCTGTAATGTTATAAGCCTAGGACTTGTAAGCATAGGGCTAAAACTAGGAGGAGCTGCTGGCATGCAGATGAGTCTGTTTCTGATCATTTCCATGTTCCTAAGTGTCATAGCAAATACACAAAGATCGGTATGGGCAGTGTAAATGTTTTGACTTGAAGCATTTACCCAGCAATTTATACAATATGTCAACCCTTGAGCTGACACAATAGAGTTCTTAACTTAGAAATATTTATAGCAGGAGATCCTAAAATTTGTTCCATCGTATCTCCTTTTAGTGTAACTTTAATATACATACAGTACACTACCCTTAAAAAAACCAAACACCAAAATGAACACAAATGAACAATGAAAACAATGCAATGAAACTTCAGGAAAGGTTCTAACTGTGTGAAGTTAGAAACAAGCAATCACAAAGTGAAACTCAGGGCACAGTTTTCTACAAG
>JANHJO010004215.1:207004-219533 GCA_032468235.1 Pseudoxyrhopus heterurus
ACTTGATTGCAAGAAATATGACTTCAGCAACAGAATAGTTAATGTCTGGAATACTCTACCTGACTCTGTTGTTACAGTCTTAAAGAGGTCCTTAAAGGGGGCATGCATAAGCGCACCAGCGTGCCTACCGTCCCTGTCATACTGTTCCCCATTATTTACTTATATATACTTTCTTTTCTCATGTTTATGTTTACACTCTAGCTTTATATGTTTGACAAATAAATAAATAAAATAAAATAAATTATCCTAGGAGACATATATTCGCCTTCATTCATCTGGGAATTGTGGAAACTATAGACTCCATATATTGTGAGGATAACCATATGGGAGGTCTGACATACTGTAGATACATACAGATAAGTCAAAGCACATCAAAGGCCAGGTCTGTTATTTATACTGCCTGGAGCAAATATGATCTTTTGGATCTTCTCTCTCTTTTCATACTTTGGAATAGATTTTGGTAGTGCAGAAGATTATGAAGAAGAGACAAGGAAAGCAATGTTCATAGTTCTGGGCCTCTAATGGCTAAAAGTCTCTGCATTACAAGGCAGTTTAAATTTCAGCGTCACCAATGGACTTTAAAAAGTTGGAGAAAGGACATGACAATATCCTTTAGCACTATGTATTTTCAAGCCGCAGTCAATGTACCCTCAGATTTTATAGTTGCTGTTTTTGGAAACTGTATGCTAGTTTTATTGTGCTTCATATCAGAAGGACAGTTCTGCACTGCAATTAAAAGAGTTGGATAATATACTGTAGCATAATGGGCTAATTTCTAATCTTCCTGACCTATGACATCTTATCCACACTGCAGAATGCAATTTAAGTCCCAGAGGAGGCCACATATCTTTGTAAGTAGACTCCATCTCCTCTGGCCACCTTGTTTCTTCTGCAAAGGTTGATTTAGTTCATAGATATTCTCACCTCAAGGTTATTGATTTTTGCTGACATTTACCTCAACTTGTTAGCACTTCTTGGAATCATTCCTCTAAAAGAATAATGGAGAAATAACCTCATAATTGCCTTCCACTTCATTTTATAATAACCACAGATGGAATGTATATCATGGTAGGGAGGAAACACTCGGATCAGAAAACTAAGGCTTCTAAAGATTTAAGGCTAGAGTGAAGGAATGTGTAATTTTAGTGTAAAAACATTATCACTAATAACTAACTTTAATAAACAATTAATGTTTATTAATTAACTATTTTAATTATGGAGTCCTTGATGCTCTCTGAGCATGGTTGTTTTCTTATATACATTTCATTACCAAATTAGATAACATCATCAAAGCTAGTAGAGAATGGGGTTTGTTCTCAATTTATATATTAGTGGCTTGCCCTGTCAGTATTGGTGGGAGTGGTTTTCATGGTTCCCTGATTGGGCTGAAGTTTACTATTAGCTTGTTCGTCTAAGTTGGTAGTTCCTTGATTGGGATATTGTTTACTTCCTGATTGTTGGCCTAATGTTAATGTTGGCATTAATCTGTGCTCATCTGGGTGTTGATTGCTGGTGAGGAAGTGTTTTGGGTTTTTTGTTTCCTTTTTGGCCTTTTGATCACCTCTTTGACTGATATGTAAATGTTTATCTCTATGTGCCTGTTGATGGTCGATTTATTTGAGTGCCAGTCTTCCAGGAATTCTCTATTTTAATTATTTTTGCAGTTCTATCAAAGAAGGTCTGTCAACAAATTTACTAGATTTTCTGAAAACTAATTAAACACCTTTTAGAATGATAATTACCATGAAAATTTATGAGTCACATTTCTTCTCACTTATATTAGCTATAAGCCATATCTTCTAATATCTACATTTTAGTGCCAAGCTCACAAAGCCACAACTGACTGCTATTGAACTAAGGGGCAATCCTATATGTACTCCTTGGTGCTTGTAAGACAAAAATATGTAACAGTCCAATAGACGAGAATACAATATATGTAGCTCAGGGTTGAATTGTGGAGTTCTTGGTACCCTGTAAACTTTACTGTTTGCTTATAGGTGTTCATTACATGTTCAACAAGATTACTTAGTTGGATAATGAAAGGTCTACAAGCAAACAATCAGGCTCATATAACTCCATGTGTAATTCTGGGGGATCACAGGTGATGTTTGCTGAAGCTACATATCCTCGGAGGGTGGATCTTAGAAAAAAGCAGCATTGATCTGAGCTGATTATTTAACTATTTAAATTAATGTCTTGTTAGGAATAGTCTCCAGATATTTATTAATGTCCTTTTTCCATCATAATAAAAATTACAATTTGATGGATAGATGGGTAACATCCAAGACTTTGGGAAGTTTCATGTGGCCCTGTGGACTCTGGTGATGCCCCTCTGTTCTAAAGGATCATACATAAGATTACACTGTTAAAAAAAATTTGATCGTGAACTATGAATCCAAATTGGTTCCAAAACTGCATGCAATAAGCAGTACTTTAGATAAGCAGTACTTCTTTGAATGAGTAGATGCCAAAGCAGAGACAAGCACAGGCAGGAATGCTTGAAAGAAAGGGACACTGACAATAAGACATTGTATCATTCTCCAATGATCTTCAGTCCTATTGACAACAAAAGTCCTGCTTCTTTCTAAGATCAGAATCTAGGTTTCCCATTTAGAAGACTTTAAAAGGTGCAGGGTTCCCTGTTCAGTTACAGGTGGGTCAGCAACCTTTTCAGATGCCAGCACTATAGTACAACTTTGAGTGATGTTGGAGATAAAAGATCTATCTTCATTTCAAAAGCATATCCAGCTGGTTTAATGGGAGGGGGAAATTAATGTGTTTTAAAAGGGATCAGCTAACTCACTCAACTAAATTCCAGTGGGTTAAATTTATTGAGAAGCAGAACTAAAGTTAAACTAGTTATGGTAGAGAAATACTTAAACCAAGCTAACTGACTCATTTGGATACATGGTCATCCAATGTATCCAAGAACGGGAAAGAGAAGACTTCTCGGTTACAGAACTCACTGCCAGGACATTGAGACAAAGAACATAACTCGCAAACACTTCTTGATGTAAAAGTGTATTTGTTTTATTTTAAATTTCATAAATATACCTTAAAATGTAATGATTGCAGCTTTGATCATTCCAAACATAAGAATTTCCTCATTGCTAGCATCACGGAATCTTGAAAGTATGATCATTTGAACATTCCCATGTAGAGTTTTGACTATATTTAAGCGGTGAAAAAGAAATGAAAAAACTGTGTCGCTTTGGACTATTGAAATGTTGTCAACCTCTAATAAAAATCAAGCAAATGCATGCACATAATTCTAATTATATTTATAATTACTTATTATTCCAAACTAATTTCCATACTGTGGTTTCATTAAATACAGTCAGATACTTGAAAAAAAAGTATTATTTTCAAACAACACTATAAAACTTCGGGCTGTGCAGTACTTAGATTTGAATCAGAAATTGTGCTTTGGGATACCAGATGGTGCAAAAGCACCACCTGTCTGTCCCTAAAATATTTGGAAGTATGCATTTATTTATTACTTCCATTTATGTAGTTTAATTCATATAGATTATATTACTTAAGTCAGATCAGCCCAAATAATGTATTTTGCACTTTCATATTTATGTTGCATTTTTCATGTTAAGTTAATAATATATCATTTCACAGGCCAAATTATGAGGAAATCTAAGGGAGAACAAAGTTGGGGGGGAAAAAGTCTAGAAACAAGTTAGAATCAAAGCTAGGTTATTGGAATGTGAGTCACAATAGACAAAGCAGCATAAATTAACTAAAATTAGAATGAAAACAAATGTAGGACAAATTAATTAGCAGGTGATATGAATGGCTAAACAGTAATTGAATGTTTAAAACTACAATGTAAGGAAGGGCTACATCAATTCATTCAGGCTATTTATCTAACATTGATTTGGAATTCTGAAGAAAGGGATCATATTGTGGTCAGAGGTGGGATTCAGCCAGTTCGTGCCAGTTCAAGCAAACCAGTTGTTAACTTTTTGCCCAGTTCAGAGAACCAGCTAATCCCACCACTGGCTGGCTCCACCTTGCCCTACCCCTCCCAGGAGTCCAGCCACTCCTTATCTCACCTCACCCACCTTGGCTGCGGCATAGCTGCTGCTGCTCTCTAGCTCCCTCACTCACTAGGTTACTTGCCTTGACCTTGCAGCTCCCCGCACCCAGCCCACTTGCCTGCCTTCACCCCGGCCTTCCACGTGGCCCAGCTCCCTACCTGTCTGGTAAGCTTTCTTTTGCCTCTTTGCTGGCCCAAATGACCTGCTGCTGCCCCCACCTCTTTGCAGCCTCAACCGCTGCCGCTGCCCCCACCTCTTTGCCAGCCCAAACCACCACCGCTGCCACCGCCATTTTGCCAACCTGAACTGCTGCAGCTGCCGCCTCTTTGCCAGCCTGAGCCACTGCTGCCTATTTGCCTCTTTGCAACTCAGAGTATGAAAAGAAATGAGTGTATCTTGACATCTTAGGCATCAGTAAAATTATCCGGATTGATTTGACATTTTTAGTCAGGATATCACACTATTTATTCCTCAGGGCATTGAACATAATGAAAGAAGAAACAATATTTATATTTAGGAAGAGTATAGTTTGGCTACAATGCAATAAATGGCTAAATGCAATAAATGACCAAATAATATCAATTAGATTTTGTGGATAACTCTTTAAGATGAACATTATCCAAATTTATGTTCCAACCACTGATGCAGAAGAAGAGGAGGCAGATTAGTTTTATGATCAAATTCAATTTGAAATTGACAGAACATGAAAGCAAGATATGCTGCTTGTGAGTGGAGAATGCCCAAGTTGGAAATATTATGGAAGGAGGAAAATGTAGTTAGAATGTATGATCTAGGAAACTTAAACAAAGGAGGAGAACAACTTACCAATTTCTATCATTCCAATAATTTCTTCATAGCTAACACTGCCATCAAACAACCTGTATGCATGGACATCTCCATATGGAGTACATAAAATCAAATCATCCATATAAGCCTTTATTCCTCTGCTACTTCAAGAATGGCCCTTCTTAAGACATCTTTTTTAATTGTTCATCTTACCAATTAGCTGACTGTTCATTCAGAGTAAATGTCTATGGAGATTCTCAGCCATCCAGGTCATGGCTGTCCTAATTTACATTAAGACTGAACAGCCCTCTCTCAACAGAGGGGGAGGGATATGACACTACCCATCTCTGTTTACAACACGGTCCTTTCAACAGTTCCAAGAAGACTCCACACCCATTTGCACTATTCAGATGACCCTGAGGCACAGATAAACATCCAAGTGGCCTCAACGATTCTCAGAATGAGTGCTAATGGCCAGATGACAGCAAGGACTAGAAATCCTTCCATCGTCCACCATTCAGTCAAAACTGAAGAAGCTAGGGAAGACAAGCAATATTGGGAGATTCCTGTATTATAGGCAGAATACAATAAAGTAGCTAGTTTGAATTCTACATGCATGGATCTGGTTGCTTGTACCTAACACCAAGTAGGTTCTGCTTATTTAGAATATTTACCCAAAAGGGCTGCATGATGAATATTATTTACTACTTTTGAATAATAATTTCAAATATATAAAGATTTAAATTTGGTTTAAATGCTTTCCGTGCTGGCTTCAGGTCATCAATGCAGCTCTAGCATAACTCTTTGCTACAGGCTATTCTCCCTGAGCAAAAAGCTCTGTGTGAAGCTAGATCAATGCAACGAGAGCAAGAGTGATAGGAAGAGTGAATGGCCAAGTCATTACAGATTCACCAGAAATAAATTTTGCCAACATTTAAGACCTATTTATCTTCTCAAAGACATACTCAATTACTGAGAACAGCCATAACAGAATCCAAATGACAGGAATAGGAATTAAGAATCCCAATATTCACATTTAACCCCTCGCATGCTGTGACTAAAAATTCCTAATGTGGAACTTGGGCTTAAGTACTTATATGCACTCCAAAGTATTTTCTTTGCAAACCATAAAACAGACGAGAACTTTCAGTCTCCAGTGTTGCTCATCTTTCATATAATAATTAACATGATATTTCTAAAGCACCCAGACCTCATTAGGTTTTGATGTATATGTTACATATGTGACAAAAAGAAGATTATGAGTAAAATCTCAGAGTATGTTCCAAGTATATTAATTATAATTAATATAAGTGTGTTGATAAATTAGGTTATCAAGGGAAAACATGCAAAAATTAAGAAGCAGGAACCGGAGTAGCAAAGGTTGCTTCATATTGGGTGGGAGGGTCTGGCTTAATTTAGAAAAGCTGAGGTTATTAATTTAAAAACAATGCCTTGAGTTTGCACTAACCAAAAGCCTGTTCTACTTTGTAATGCTGAATGTCTGGGGTGAAATCCATGCATCAATCTGGTAAAGAAAAGACACTGGATATGTGTAGATAATCAAATGATACCATTGTTTCATCAACTCCAAAGCTGTTTCAGCTGTTCGTTTCTGTGTTGTCAGGAGGAAAATTAAATGCATCTAAGTCACAGTGCAAGTGGAGAGGAGTCCATTTCCTCAATCCATTTCCTCATTCCCATCCCCACCCAAAATAGAGGATTTAAGGAAAAAAACCCACACGCACATACATTTAAATCTAAAAGCTCCAGTCTAACTTTGCTTTCCCTTCACACAACAGTGATCATACTTTTAAAAATATAGAATAGAATAAGAGTTTGAAGGGACTTTGGAGGTCTTCTAGTCCAACCCCGTGCTTAGGCAGGAAATCCTAAACCATTTCAGACAAATGGTTATCCAATCTCTTCTTAAAAACTTCCAGTGTTGGAGCATGCACAACTTCTGGAGCCAAGTTGTTCCACTAATAAATTGTTCTAACTGTCAGGAAATTTATTCTTAGTTCTAGGTTGCTTCTCTCTAGTCTCTTTATAATGCCTTCATTCTTATTTGATGATCAGCTTCAGATGTAACCCCCTCTTCCCATCCTCAACAGAGTAGATTATCTTTTCTCTTCTGTCTCTTTTTCTAACAAAATCAATCACCTCCAGCGGTTTTTCACTTTAGGAGGAAAAATCCTGGGGAACTGTACAATCCCATAAACCTTTCCCTGTGGATAAAAGGCAGCTCGGAGTAGGTAGCACTGAACTGGAAAGCACCCATGATATATTCAGGGACAGACTTTGGAGCATCTCTAAGCAGAAGTTATTTATCTGTTTGTTTATAAAGTTTGTAACTTGCTCTATATCAACAGACCAGACTATAACCTCTGTCAGTTGATCTTCTTACAACCTGATCCATAGCCTCTTCAGGCTTTCAGCTAATTAGCACTAAAAAAAAAAAAAGGAGAACAATTTCCATGTTTGCTCACTCTGAAAATAATTTTGTGCCTGTTTATTGTTTCATGCCCCGATCCGTGGCATCTTATATGAAGCATAGAACATAAACGTATGCTCCCAAACTATAATTTAACTGAATTCCAACGAGAAATCTCATTTTCCATCTGCCAGGGATGCAAAGTAAAATTTTATGAAATCTGGAAAGAAGCTTGAAATGGCATTCCATGCTAGCAAATGCACATAATTCTGTCTATATATACGTATATACCAGCTTGCCCTCAGTAGTCTCTTACTGGGTTAACTGTATATTGCAAAAATTGGAAGGAAGGTAGCTGGATTTAGAGTTTTCTGATTAAAGCCAGTGCAGTCTGTTTGGTTAAAGGTGGTCAAGATTTTTGTACCCACTTAAAATGGTGGTGCATTTCAAGAAATATCCAGACCAATTTTTTCCCATTATCTTATTTGCTTTAATAAAAAAACTATATGCTAAGAAAAAATAAATCTACAGATAATACAGATTGGTATTATAAATAATACCAATAAATAATAAAGTTCCCCTAAAATTCATTTGGTGCCACAGTTTTGCTCAACAAAGCATTCTACAGTTCATTAACATGAAGCTGGAAATAGAGTGAAATAAGAACAAGGCATGAAATAACCTCTTTTCTTAGATTTATAATGGAAACTTCTTTACTCTTAGATCTTCTTATTCTACCCATAAGATAATAAACAGATCTCTTCTTGAAAAAACATTCTACATATTCTTAGGAAACTCCACTTATCATTATGTTTTCTGTGGCAATGAAATAACTTCAGAGGTTCTTTGGTGAGGGAAAATATTTTCCAATTTGATGATACAACTCATGACAAACAAGAGAGGCAAGTCTCAGGATTAATTGGCAATTAATTGGCAAAGAAATTTTCTTGAATTCAGAGTATAAACAGGATGCTTTTTATATAAATATTACTTGTGGTTTTAAAATGATCAAGTATGTCAACATAAAACAGCCTTTCCAATAATGGAATTCCTTATCAAATTTGTTTTTAATGCGTATTCATCGTTTGCGGTGTGTAAGCTTGTATTCCTCTGTAAATTTAGCAACTATATAAACAACATTAGCATCTCTTTCTATGCAAATTTTGCAGTGTGGTTCACTAAAGTACTAAACAGATTGAACCCTGCTTATCTCTCCATTGAACCATGCCTATCTCTCCAAGTTCCATGGTGTTGGCTAGGTTCTCTCAGTTATTTAATCATATATAGAATTCTTCATAGACAATGAATAAACCGGATGACTTTCTTGAACATCATCTGAACCTAAACAACATTTTCATATATTAATGAACTTGTGACATAGATTCAGCCTTGGTATTCTGCAGGTTTCCTTGTGTTATTTTATCAACGAGATAACCAACTCTAGTGATGAGCAAATCTTGATATATTTCTGATACCCCACAAAAAATTACTCAGTGGATGAGCTGAAATGTCATTGAGTTTGGGAAATGAAGTTTATGCAAAGAATATAGCTAATGTATATTCTTCATCAGAATTAGTGGCAGGATGACAAGATTAAACCTTTTCCCCCACCAAGCCCTACAAAGAAAATTATTACCTGTGTGTCTGTGTGTAAGAAAAAGTGTGTGAGAGAGAGTTGTACAAGGTACATTTTTCAACTCAGATTATTTAGTCATTTGTCATTTACTTTGTCTAATTAAATTTATATCCATCCCAAATGAAGAAATCAAGGATTGAAGAATTTAATCATATTAACCAAGATTCTTCAAATCCCTATTTCAGGCTGAACCCTCCTCTCTGGGTTTTTTGTTGTTGTTGTTGTTTTTTGCTTTTTGTTTGCTATCTTGTGAATAGTCATTGCAAACTGTTTCTTGAAAACACTTGTCACTATTGATTTTGCCACTGTTATCATGCCTGCTTAACAGCTATCAAACTGAACTATATCTTTCATTTGAACTTGGAGCAGTTAAAAAGGTATGGGTTTTCCAGGATGTTCTTGATCTTCATGTTACAATCATTCTTCAAACAAGGACCTTACAATTCAAGAACAGCCTAGATAATATGCATACAATTAATCAGCTATCATTAACAAGTTTTAACAGCTACCAACATCTGGCCAGTCTTGTCTGGCTTCAAAAGTTAGGCAGAGTCAGAGCTGGTTACTACTTAGATAGGACAACTCTAAGGAATCTCAATAGCATTTGTAGGGCTGGGAAAGTCATGAAAGCATCAAAGAAGAAGATAAACCACTTTCATATTATTGACAAGAAATTTCCAGGGATATCTCCATGAAATCACCAAGAATTTATTTCAAATTAAAGGCAACTTTATACTGTAGAAACCAAAGAAATAAAAAGAAGTGCAGAATTCAGCATTTATTTTTTACAAGGAGTGGTCACTTATTCTTTTGTGTAAAGATATTGAAATTAAACATGAAAAAAAAATATGAGGAATCCCAGGTAAAAATCTCAAAAATTGAAAATTATTTTCTACTACTATTTTCTACTAATAAACAGTTGTGCCATTTCTTGGTTTTACCTTACTCCTCTTCATTTTCTTGAAAATAGAATTATGGAAAATAGAAAATCCATATGACTTACAAAGTTTACAGGATTCAGGTAGGTAGGTGTGTGTGTGTGTGTGTGTGTGTGTGTGTGTGTGTGTGTTTTTCCTCAGAAATGATTTATTGGAGAAAATATGTATAAGATTGTTTGCCTGAGATTTTAAATACACTTTCTTGCTAATCACTCCCAAGGAATTACTTTATAATTCTTTTAGCCTACTTCACAGCTAATGTGCATGTAATGCGAGTTGCAAATTCTCCTATTTAAATCTCATTTGCCATGAATTTCCTCTTGCATTCAATCTCTCAATCTCATTTACCATAAATAGGACAATTGTCCTGTGGGACATAGCACAAACATATCCACATGCAAAAGCAGAAGTGTGTTTTACTTTTTGAATAATAAGAAGCTAATCTCTATCTATTGTTGGGGTGTTCTCATGGAAACTTCATTTCCCATCTTTTATGTGATCTGGGTTTCTTTTATGCAGTCATGATATGAAGAATAATTTATAACATGATTGTCCATATTGGTTTTGATATGTATGTGTTTACATTAAGGCCAAAGCTCATCTCCAGTCCTATAAAACCTATCCTACCAAGCACTCTGCAACATGTACAAGGTAATTCAAATTCTAAAGTTCGTGTAATAAAAATAAACTTTGGAAAAGTGCAAATCTATTTGATGACTCCAGAGATAAGAAACTATTCCATCTGGACCGTATGTGAGGTACAAATCACCAAGGACCAATTTATCACCACTTAAAATATGCTGCATCCATTGAAATGACAAAGAGAAAAGGGGAAGAGGGAAAATGTTGGAAATAATTGGCAGCTAAGTTCTCAAATGTATGATTTGGAGCTTCCTATCCCTAAAAACAGCACTAAAAAGCTCTGCTGTTAAAGGAAATTGCAAAGTTATGCATTAGAAACCACAACAGCAGAAACAATGGCCTTCTGGATTAGCTCAGGTTTAAAGTTTAAAGCATACATACACACATGCATGCGTAACACCTACTCATACCCACCCACGCATAAGAGAATCATAGCATTTCTGAAAGCCAACAACTATAAGATGAGAAATGGCATCTCTAGAATTGCATCACATGAATAGTTTCTGAACCTGGCCCCTGAATGTGGTTAAGCTTCAACATAAAGACTTTTAGAGATTTTTTTTTTTTAAGAATTTGGGACGATACTATATTGTGAGTTTGTATCATGCTCTCTTGTACAATGAATGTTTTGGCCTGGAATCTGTGCATAGCCCACAAAAAGATTCAATATGTAATCCAGCTGTTACATATAAGTTGGGGTGCAAAATCAGAAATGAGGAAGTGATAAAAAGCCAAGGAAACTCATCAAAACCATAAAGAAGCAATGTTAGAATATTTTAGACATGTGATGTGACACCCAGAAAAATACGACATACTTCACTTACTACTCCAAGGAAAGATTGAAGGCAAACGAAGTCCAGGCAGAAGAAGAACATCATGGCTTCAAAATCTAAGGGACTGGTTTGGACAAAACTCAACAGCACTTCTTCGTGCGGCTGTTGATAAAAATAGGTTCGCCAACATGATCGCCAACATGATCGATGACGGATATGGCACAAGAAGAAGATGTAATCCAGGAATACAAAAAGCCAGCTTCTTCATCCCTTAACATCCCCAAGCTTCCACCCTCCCTTCCACTTCTTCACTTATTTATTTATTATACTTATAAGCTTCTCTGTCCATGCTTGACATGAAAAAGCCGTGGGATTTTTCTTCTCTTCAGTATAGGGCATCATGGTTTATGTTTTCTTCTCCAGTGATGACAAAAGGCTGCCCCACTTTTTCCTTTTTCTGGAGGATATGGAAGAAGAATCTATTGCTTTCATTCGTCCTTCTCCCCTCTGCCCACCAAAATTTCAGCAGTTTTCTTCCTAATTAGGGAAGGCTACAAAAGGATCTCAGTGTCACAGCACCCCATACTGATGAAGAAAAGAAGCTGCAGTTTTAAAAGTTGCTCTTGTAACATGCACCATAGAAGTTAAACTTTCAAGTGGAAATAATACAATCCCAAATAATAAATTTAAAAAAATAAGCAATAAAATATTATAATAAGGTGGGCCATTAAAGTAGCTTAATATACTTTTGGATTTGTTCTCCAAAATGTTTGATAAAGTCTATTACTATCCAGAAATTGTGTAACTCCTGATGATACCAATTTACTGTACGTATTTATTTAAATAAGATACTTTTCTAGCCAGAAAATCACCTGCATCATAGAGGACCTCTCTCCAAGGGGAGATTATTCGTATGGAATTCACTGTAGAGAACCTGCTCCTCTGTGTCTTCACCAGATGTATTTCTGCTAAAATTAACATGACCACAAAGGCATCTTCCAATCATCTCTAAAGCCAAGCTGGTCTAATGCCTCAGATACCTTGAGCTATTTAGATTATAAAAAACAGTATGGCCTGCTAATCACAGTAGAACTGTACTGGTGTATGTGAGCTATCTGGCAGAGTCTTCAAACTTTAAGTTTTCTAGGAATCAAAATATCAGATATGGAGATGATACCACTCTAATGTCAGAAAGCAAAGAGGAACTGAAGAGCCTCTTGATGCGGGTGAAGGAGGAGAGTGCAAAAGTTGGTTTGAAACTCAACATTAAGAAA